>OZ026620.1:59943071-59985071 GCA_964020975.1 Hermodice carunculata
CCAGGTGAATCTGACAAGGAGCTTTTACAGGTTGAAGCAGCTTTTACATACATACATACATACATACATACATACATACATACATACATACATACATACATAAATAAATAAATAAATAAATCTATCTATCTATCTATCTATCTATCTATCTATCTATCTATCTATCTATCTATATATATATATATATATATATATATATATATATATATATATATATATATATATATATATATATATATATATATATATATATATAAATATATATTAGTCCTGTGGCAAATGGTTAATATATCCAGGACTCGTAAACGGACTTTCATTTGGAAATTTGGTCAAAAAAGCTTTCTTTAGTAAAATGACAGAAATGAGTAGTTATCAAATTTGGCATTTGGTACTAAACATATTCCTTTCAGTACACATAAGCAATTTTCTTACAACTCCCAGCATTTTTAGAGATGATGGCAAGGCAAGTATTGTTGACAACTAACATGGCAACTGTTTTGGGGTATAAGTAGGTGTCCCCAGCAACAGTAAATTTAGATGCACACACAGAGAGAGAGAGAGAGAGAGAGAGAGAGAGAGAGAGAGAGAGAGAGAAGAGAGAGAGAGAGAGAGAGAGAGAGAAAGAGAGAGAGAGAGAGAGAGAGAGAGAGAGAGATTGGCCCTTTTTGTTTTCATGCACTTTTCATCAGAATCTCCTGGTGTCGTCAAAGGGCTTTAGAGTTAACATGTATACTAAATGTTCATGAATTTTGTGCAACTGATGTAAATGTGAATTTAAACAGACATAAAAAAGTAAAAGAAAAGAAAAGAAAGAGGGAAAATATAGAGGACAGTTGCTTGGGTGCCATAGAGGACAAACTAGAAAGGAAATAGAGGACAGCAACAGTTTAACCTTTGCATATTTAACTTGGGATTCTTGTCAATATTTCAAAGGATTGAGCTCGATGATGATTTTTTTTGTCATTCTTTCTAATCATGATCCTTTTCGTTGTTCTTTCTCGCTGACTGTTTATTCTCTGAAGCCATCTTCCTGTCTGGTCTTTCTGCTCCTGTCCTGTTTTAATCAAACTGATTGATGTGTGACAGATGGTGCAGGTGCAGTCCCTTATGCCAGCTGAGACAAGTATGAGGAATATCAGGTGAACGTTTGTATCATGTGTGTACATATATATATATATATATATATATATATATATATATATATATATATATATATATATATATATATATTAGTCCTGTGGCATATAGTTAATATATCCAGGACTCATAAATGGATTTTCATTTGGAAGTTTAAGATGGACATATATATATATATTCTTCATTGGAGTGCTTGGGTACTCATTGCATCATGTGGAGATGACAACTGTACCTTGAGCTGATTCCCAAATCAAGAGACTTGAAATGCTTGCAACAACTGGCTGCATTTTCTTAATTCTACCATAGTAACCATCATAATACATGTTCCACACTATCAGCTCACACTGGTTAACAGCGATGTACACTGTGCACAGAATGTCTTTGACTATTTGCATGCGATGTCCAGATCTTGTCTTCTTAAAAAGGAGGAGTGTAGTCTCCTTGTTAAAACCAAATCCTGTAACTGCAATATCAAACATACACCTCTTATTCTTAATGTATATTCTCACCATATACATACAGCAGCAAGAACACTTACTTCAAACTGATATAATTTACCTCAAGACCTCACAATTGTGTAACCTTAAAGAGCCAGATCAGCAGGTCCATGTGTCTCCACAATACAGCATGGCGGTTATGCCCATGCAACCACCAAAATTCAAACGACCACACATCATGTAACAGCTAGAAACAGAAATCCAAAAAGAAAGCAAAGGAATCCTTTTTTCCAAGGAATCCAAATGAAACCTAAAAGAATCCTAGTTTGCCTTAGAACTTTAAAAGAAATCCAAATGTAATTCAAAAGGTATCCACTTCCTTGGACTAGGGTACCATTGCTGATCAGGCCTAAAAATCAATGGCACTAATGCAGAAATGTTGCCTGAAGTTTTGTCTGGGAACCAGTTGAGAAGGACTGTGGAAAGGACACAGCTTACTATTCCGGAGAGAGGAGATGGGATGCTATTGCAATCTTCAAGCATCTGACTACATGCAACTGTCTGACTGTTTCTCTGCATTCCCCAGTACTGGGATTCTGCAGCCTCGCACCAGTGATGTAACATCATTTATGTTGAGAGCAATTTCCACTAGAGGTGCTGCATTCACAATGGGTGTGGATGTGATGATGAAAGAAGCCAACAGAGGTGTTGGCACATAAATAGGGTTTCACATGTTAATGAGATATTATTGGTATCTTACATGGGAAGGGGAAACCCCCATCCCTCATTACAGCACTGTAAATGAATGTTGTTAAGCTAAAAGCAACTGCCATTTCATTCAAAATTTGCTATGAACTAATATAGCTGACCTTCAGTGGGTTTTCCAGTAGTGAAGGGCAAAATTTCAAAGAATCACAGAGTTCAGTTCCATAAATTTACATCTGCATGGAGCACCTCTGCCTGGAACAAGTGGTAGCTCAGTGCCAGCCCTCCCTAGTTGTCCCTGCTCCTCTGTCACTAACTGCTTTCCAGACTTAGTTTCTGACCCACTGGTCCCTGGGGCTAGGTAATGAAGCCATCCCCAGCCTTTGGTTGGAAGCATTCATGTGCCAGGTACCAGACCTCTCCAGGCCAGTTCTCAAGCATGGCTTTGATATTGATCTTCCCCTAAGCTGTGTTAGTTCCAGACAACAGTCAGACCCTTGCCACTTCTTTGGCAGCATCATGGGGGTTGATGGTCCTGGTGGTCCTGGTGACCCCAGCCATCTATGGCTCAGAGGGAAGGATCTTGGGCCATGATACCAACAGTACAGCTGTTTTAGTCCTTAGCTCAACCTCAGGTGGAGGTAGCACTGAGCCTGAGTTTGGCTGGTCCTACAGTTTCTAAGACAGATCTGGCTTTCCCCCTGTTGGAGAGATCTTAGAGTCCAGTGACTTGCCCTCATTAAACTTTCGTCTGCAAGTTAGTCCTCTTGCCTCTGCAGCTTGATTGACTGCCACTGAATGAGAATGTGGTCAGGTGGTCCAGGAAAGGAATGTGATCAGGTGGTCCAGTGGAGGAATGTGATCAGGTGGTCCAGGGGAGGAATGTGATCAGGTGGTCCATAAGAGGAATGTGACCAGGAGGTCTAGGAGAGAGAATGTGATCAGGTGGTCCAGGAAATGGGTTGTGATCAGGAGGTCTCAGAGAGGGAATGCAATCAGGTGGCCTGAACAGCCTTGGGCACCAGATCTTCTCCAACTTAGTCTCAGCCCACCAAGGGTTCTGCCAGTGTTCTGGGACCTTTTCCATCGGCATCACTTCAATGTCTTCCTTGCAAAAACCTCAGGTCCTCCCCTTTTATGTATGGAAATTATTGCACAGAGTGTTCAGTCTATGGGATTCTTAAAGGAGGTAGCAGCAAGGGTTACCCAAGGGAAACTTCACTGTTCTTTGATGTATGATTACAATTGGAAGGTGTTCAGCAAGGTGTGTTTTTGTCAACCTGTGGGCATCAACTGCACAGATCATTTTGGGTGTTCTTCTTTGTCTTTCTCCATGTAAGACCATCAAAGTCAGGACCATCCAATGATAGAGATCTGTTACTTCTTCAACTCTCAGATATAGGGGAATAGCTGCTGATGGAGATTTGGTGTTTTCTTGACTCATTCAAAGTTTTCATATAGACAGACCCATGAACCCTACTTTGCAAGGTCTTTTTCATTTGCTTAGGGCTTGAGAAGTGTCCCTTGAATAAATGGACATGTCTATGCTTGAATTTAAACACCTATTTTGTAAGACCATCTTGGTGCAGACATTTTGTCTGGATTCAACGACAAGGGGAGATTCGTGTTCTTTATCTGTTATGTGTTAGGTGGTCTCTTGAAGACAATGATGCCTTCCGTATACCCTACGTACTCCTGTATGTTTGACCATAGGATGTTATGATATCTGAAATATGTTTCGACATATTTTACAAAAAGAGTATAAGAGCAAAAGAGTACCTCATAAAGCTAAGATGAACAACTTAAATTTCTTGGTCACTGTGCCCAATGCACCAATTCCTGTGACCTATTTATGCATTTGTCTGAGAATCATGCCTGTCCCTCATTTGTGTTTGCTACTGTACCGGTATCTCAAAAATGGCTTGATAGAATTTGCTCACGTTTGGCAAAAATGGGTCTCATGAGCCTATACAAGATAAATTGAATATATTTTTAGCTCTGCTGACCTAAGGTCACAGAGCTTATGTGATCGCTCATATCCATCTGTCTTTCCATCCATCCGCAAATTTTTGGGTTGTGAGAATGATACCATCCACAGTTTATAAGTTAGCCCAATATAACTTTCAGGACTTACAGAGTGTATGAAAATCTAGGTCCTTTTCGATATTGGTGGCGCGTCCTACAATATCATGTAATAAAGGGGTCAACTATGAAAATCTTGTGAATACTATAGCATCTTTAATTTTTGGCGGATCTTCACTGAATTTGGTGAGATTGTGGAGGAGGTCAAAGTCTAAGTTGCTAGAGATACTACCGGCACCACATATAATTTGATGGAAATTATGAGCCAAAATGTGTATTAAGATATAAAACTCATTATTTGGAAAAGTAATCGGATTAGACTTGCCAAATTTATAGGATATATAGACCATATTCAATGCTAGAATGTTATATAATATCAATGACCTTGACTTATTTTTGTGAGGTCACCGTGCCTGAAAAGTGGAAAAGTAATTAGATTAGACTTGCCAACTTTATAGGATATACAGACAATATCCAATGCTACAATGTTATGTAATATCAGTAACATTGACTTATTTTTGTAAGGGCATCATGCCTGGAAAGTTGAAAGAGGTGATTTTTTAATGGCAGGGTGTAGCTTGAATATCAATGCCAATATGTCAGCACAGCATTAGACACTTGGACCTCTTGTTTGTAGTTGTAGTTTATAGGGTAACCAATATTATTAATATTGATGACAATAATTATGCTTATTTATCAGACCATCCAAGCATAATAGCAATTAGAACAAAGTATCCAGGACAAGAAACTTTCGTTCATTTTTGCCAAACAAATATAGACGAAGTTCGAAAGAAAATTCAGAAGTTGAATTAAGAAGCAAACAAAACTACGTTTCATTGGTCTTTGTGTCAGCTATCAGTTACATTTGACATTATACATTCTACCTTGGAAAAGTGCATCAGGAAATAATGAAACCGTTGATACAATTCCGATAGAACTCAGGAGGGCATTTCATGATGTCTTACCTTCTTCGTCTGGCCAAACTCCATGATAATGACCTATCCAGTAGTGCTGTCAACCTGAGATAGTCTTTTTTAGTGATCAAAAAAAGTAAAATACGAGAACAAAGATATGTTTGGCAAATCTGTCTATGTGAAAAAAAAAATTGCGCATTTTAAGAGCAATAACGGATATGCCTATATTTTGCACAAACATGTGAATTTATTTTTGAATAAAATGTCTATCTATATCAGCCATATTCAACATTGAAATCTTGTGTATTGCCCTAATTAGCATTATATTGTTTATTGAATGCACGCATAGCTCAAGCATCCCTATATTGTGTATTGGGGATAAATGCATAAATGAAAATCTGACAGACTTTTGCCACTGTTCATTGGATGTTCCCACAGCACAAACATGAATTGAAGTTGGAATGGTAGGCCTATCTCCATCCGTTGTGGAGAGAGAGAGAGAGAGAGAGAGAGAGAGAGAGAGAGAGAGAGAGAGAGAGAGAGAGAGAGAGAGAGAGAGAGAGAGAGAGAGAGAGAGAGAGAGAGATGAATAGGACAAAACTGCAGTACACTTTTAAAAATCCTGAACGGTGTTCCACAAGGTTTAAGTTTTGGACCCACAATTTTTAATATTCTCGTATAAATAACAATATCATTGCGTCATAGGGGCTATATCTACAAAAGATTTTTGGATAAACATGTATGTAAATCGTGAACATGTTTTAGAAACTAAAAAGGATTTTTAGATATTCAAAAAGGTGCCGTCGTTATTTTATGAAACTTGCTGCCCCCTTCACTTTCGGTGGGAACTTCGTTTAATCCGAGCTGACGAAGGCGGGCCTGTGAATGTCATGGATGGAATATGACGAAATATAGGCTTATGTATATTGCAAGGCAACATATTGTAAGTGGTGGATGATCAGGACAAGCAATACAGACTACACGAAATTCATGAGAGAAACATACAAGGATTTCAGTATTCAAATGGAAGTAGCCTTGGCACCAAAATTATTAACATGTGCTGAACCCAGCTCAGGGAGCATACAGTTATACCCAAACCATGTGAAGAGATGTTGAAATTTGGCACGGAAGTAAATCGTGGAACAACTGATTCGAGACCTTTTGGATCTTACACTTGTAATTGGCATTACGGTGTACATGCGCATTCACAGTTCCTTTCGCTTTCATGTATTATGTATTTCATTTTATTATTATAATTTTTGAACATACACATTGTTTTTTGTTTTATTTTTGTTTGTTGTTTGTTTGTTTGTTTTTTGATGATGCAACTTTTCAGTGCAAATTTGGAAAATTTATCTCACGTTAACTTTAAATGCGGATTCTGTGTACTATCAATTAAGTCAACATTCTGTTACTGGGTAATATTACTTTATATTAAAAAAAAGACATTTTTATCTTATTAATTGTGAACGTAATAATACCCGTAAGCATTACATGTTCATTGCGCATTAATCCATGATAGCTGTGTTATGTACACATTGAGTAAATTGTTTGTTGTCCATTATAGCTGTTTTATGTGAACATTACAAGATGCACATTGTGTGTTTGCCTGCTAGGTTATACACTGCACTTGACTTATTTGATGTCACCCACATATAACTGCAGGCTAATGTCACAGATCATGTATCTGTCACGCCCTCTGCAATTAATCAGCAACACGGCAGGTCTGCGGCACGACAAGTCTCCCTTGTGCATATATACACCAACTGATGATGGCACGCCAAGTATGTCCACTTTCTCGCCCAGATCAATAAACTGCGACACATCAAACGTAAGCTCCTCCCCAGTCAGATCATGTCTTTTTCTTTTTTTTTTTCCTCCTTCATGTCTGACTTGCATCAGGTTGCGATAGTCCCTTGATAGTGAACCAAAATAGGGGGATCTAAATGACACATGTTCGGGAAGACTCCCTTTTTCCTAACATGCAACCTGACAAAGTAAAGTATATACAATAATGGACAGTGTAGATATTGGTGGAAAGAGAAAACACCTTTGGTTGACTATCGTCTTCAAAGCATTATGCTCAGCAGCGTAGAACCAAGAAAAAGAAATATTTCTTTCCTGTTTCTTTTCTTTGGTTTTCAAACCCTGTTTCTTTTTTCATTTTTTCTTTTTAAGGTCTGTTTCTCGTCGAAATTTCTTTTGAAAGTGATGTAATTAGGATTGCTTTAACTAGCATCAAGTATAAAAAGAAAAGAAAATAAGATTAAATTACATTAAAATAATTTGCTTTTCTTAAGTTGTTCTGGCAGTGTCAAATTTGAACACGGCCACAAGCAGTCGTTACATAGCTGCATGAGTATCAGTCATATCAGATCTTTCCCGCAGTTGTATAGTGCAAGTTGTTGGTTGAGGTTTTTTGGTCAAAGTTTAAATCTTAGGAGCGGGCTCATCAAAAATATGTATACTTTTTAAGCTTATGCATAAATCGTTTCAATCACTGAGTCCTCCTAGGTACCAGGTACATTCAAAGTGTTGTTAGCGTATGCCGTGTCCTTTAAAGATATACAGCAGATTAACAATAAAATGTTTCACTCACCAAGTGCTACAAGTATACGTTTTTTTGAAGGCGAACAAAGGGTTGCAATGTTTACACAACTATAACGTACGTAACCATTTTGGTTTATAATAATATGGAATCAAGTCTTCCAATTTTGGAGTTGATGTCTTCAAATATATGTAGCAGTGTCATATCTATTTGAACTGGCTCGCCCTTAGTACATCGAGATGACTACTAAATGGGGGGGGGGGGGGCTGTAAACTCAAAAAGCCTCTCTAAAATTTCCTGAATTTTACTTCATTTGTCATTAGATTATTTAAGTCGGTCAGATTGTCTTTATTCCGTCGTTCTTTCAACTTTATACGCACAGTTCTTGAAAACAACATATATTACACATTTAAGACCGGTGTTTTCGTTCACTGTGTATAGGCCCCTGCATTTTCATTTTGCCATCAATTTAATGTCGGGTACAGGCTCCGAAACATGTTCTGAATAGTTACCCGCTGAAGACCCTTTAATTTATTTGGGCTAATAAAGCCTATGTCCAAATTCTGCAGAAGAACGTGCGCAATATGGACTATGGTACTTCCATATATATACATAGGTTAGACAGTGACAGGTTATGGAGAGTAAAGAGTTTGGACTGCAGAATAGGAAAAGGGTAATGACTACTAGGAAGTGGTTCTGGACAAAAAGACACAAATACAAATATGTATTAAACTGTAAAATGTGATTCAACATAGTCCAAGAAGCCAAGAATCCAAGAATTATGTTTATCATTTTTTTCACACTTTGAAAACCCATATGAAGAGACGGGTAAGAGAGAGAGAGAGAGAGAAAGGGGGGGGGGCAATACTCCAATAGAGGTCATAATTTTGCCCTAATATGTAGTACGTAGAATTAGCAAATTTAGAGAAAATTAAAAGACTTGTTCGAAACGCAGAAAATATGCGTGCTTCCAGTGCGCAAGTGCGGCAAATAAAATATCTCTATCCCCTCACTGAACAGTTAAAAATCATTGGTACAGCGAACACTTAAAATCATGACCACTGTGTCCTCAAATCTATCTCCTGTTCGTAAGCTTATTGATAGCTAGTTCGTGCAATATAGGAGAGGTGACTTTTATCAGTTATTTGTGCAGTGTACGTGCTGCATACACAACCGTATACACAGAAGTCTTGAGGGTAAAATATATATGTTTCCATTGGGTTGGATGTTAATATAACCTTGAATAAACTGGTTACTTTTGTAGCTGAGGTAACAAAATTTATTTGAGCATTTCAGTTATATACAACTATGTTTATCACCCCAAATTTGGAGTTTCTTTTTACAACGGGTTTAAAGTTGTTAAGTTGCAAATTACATCGGAAAGTGATGGGAATACACAAATCTAGCCCTCCTGGCCGAAGTGCCATCTACAGGATGGCAACAAGAACTTTATATTCTAACCCTTCCCTATTGTGAATATATACAATATTATCTGACAATAAATATACGGACACTAAGAATGAACTGTTAACCTGTATGGGATACCCATTACAATCAAGTATTCCAATGTCATTTTATGAATATATGTCCACAAAAAAATCCACACAACTTTAATATGTACAGGTGTATGTCTGGTTTTCATTTAAAGATATGTTTGTTGAAATCCCCATACGTATGTACATTTAGTAGGAAAATCGACACGGTCTGCATAGATTTATACCGAAAAACCCGCTAACTTCAGCAAAAAATATTTGCATTACTGGTCACGAACCTCGGCTATTTCATTTACATGTTTGACATAACATGATTTCATAAAACGTGACCGGTAAATTCACCCCGCCATAAAAGATTTGGGAACCAAGAACCAGTTTAGCATTCTGGTAGACAAATTGACCCCGTGATACGCACATATTTGTGATGCAAATAGTCAGTTTGTTCAAGTTGTCAAAGTCTATATGAATAACTAATGCCCCACCTCTCAACACACAGAGGCAGAGAGGGAATGTACCTCCTTCATTGTGAGTTGGTGCGATGAACAGACATGTATCCACTTCCTTTGCCATTGTTTGAAACTGCCTAAATGCTGACGACACAGTTGCCTTCTCAGCAGACCACTCCCTCCCTCCCCCCCATGGGCGGGGGGGATACTTCCTCAAATATTTGGTGGGGGTGTGCGGCTCGACCTTTCAAAAACCCACCCTTTGGTAGGGCACTTTTTCACAAAAATTATACCTTTGTTACGGAATTTTTTAACCGAAATATTAGAAAATATGGTCCAAAATTGGCGTGTAAAGTGCTCCAGGAAGAAAATTTTGACCTTAGTTTGGCCCAGAAATTTTCCCAAATTATGGGCCATAAAAGAGAAAAATTGGCCTTTTTTTAAGGAAATTTTTGGCAAAATACTGGATCTTTGTTGGGGAAATTCCACTGAAAAGAGTGGCCTCCAGAGTGGCATATACGTAGCGTCGTCACCAATCATTGCACAATCCTGTTAAGAGGTATAAAATTGAAAAAACAAACAAACAAACAAACAAAAACAAAACAAAACAAAACAAAAAACAGAAAAAACACGAAGAATGTATTTGCAAGATTTTTTTGTCGTCCAACATACAAAATGGGTGTTTTCTTCATGCAAAAATGCAACAAAATTCGATTTTTTTTCCAGTTTAGTGTTTATGTCAATTACAATCGATGTTGACATTCAGGGCAAATATTTGCCGTAATCAAGTAACGTTAAAGAACTTGGGAAAGTGAAAACTGTGATAATACGTACATAATATATATATATATATATATATATATATATATATATATATATATATATATATATATATATATATATATATATATATATATATATATATATATATATATATACTGTAAGTGCACTTTCAAAAGTTTTTCGTGAAAACCGTTTAAATTTTACAAAATTTCGGAGGTAACAAATATTTGAACAAAGCACAATGAACATTCTGCAATAAACACAATAAACAATACTTATCAGAAAACATTAACTCGATCTCATATCTAATCTTGTCATCAACCTCAAAATGAATGACCTATTGTCGTGTGAGACTACAGGTAACCTACCGGTCTCAGTATGGCCACGGATACTGGAATACATATATCATCTTTTTAGGCTTCTTGATACAGCAAAGCAGTCGCAAGCGTCCGCTATTATACAGAGATAAGTTACAATACTCTCGTAAATTCTCTCCACACACATGTCACTGTACAACTGCTGTTTGCAGTCTTAAACTAATGTTCCGAATTTGTTATCCTACACCAGCGACAACTCAGAACACTCAACTCATGATTTTTGCCGCAGCTGCGTTCAGTATCTTTTTAGAACGCACCCTATTCAATTCTAAATACAAGACTCTTTGCAAGATTTAAATGATGTAATGTTGATATGAAACTCTTTGAAATTTAGCAAAGATGGATGGGTGCAACTTAACAATTCAAACTCACCCTTATCTTAGTCATATTCTGAACATGTGTCTTGTAAGTATGCTATCTATATGTATCGTCATTTGGTGTCAAATCTTAGTCTTAGAGGCTATTGGTAGTGCAATATATCGTTTCTCTACTTTTATATCTACAAGAGGGATTAATATAGGGCACAGCCCTGTTTCCCAGTTTTCTAGATAAAATATGTTTACACAAAACTCACTTAATTCTGATGAAGAACAAATTCTGGTTGCATACTTTGGTTCATTTCCCGATTTTGACAGTTGCTAAATTTTATCTGCTATTCTACTACAGCAAATAAACACCCAATAGGACTCGCAGATTGTCTGCTCATGTTGTCTACATTACATTGACAAATGCAAATACACTTAGTATGTAAATCACGTCTAAAAGCGACTTGCAACTGTTCCCGTGTGGCACAGGAAATTATAGAGAGGATAATCGTTTACACTGATCAGCAATTACAGTCTTGTTTTTATGTTTTCAGTACAATGTCACACACGTTTTGTTGACAATTATAAAACCTGACAAGAACTCGTATTCACAATAAGTGCCTTATTGTTAAACTACATCTGCAGATTTTAATCGGATTCTGGTCATGAGCTGTGTGTCCCTATCCTCTTGTACACGAAAAATAAAAATAAATGAAAAATAAAATAATTTTCAGACATTCCACAACCATTAAAACGTTGTCAAAATGTAACACGTTTGCAGCTATTGACCGGAACAATACTTCATACATAAAGAGAACGATTTTAGGCTGTTGACCCCCGGTCTGATGTTCCGTTATGTTCTTTTCATGTATGCAACCCACACACGCGCATGTGTGTATATACATATGCATGTACATGTATAGAGATCTCCATGATTCATACAAATCTATTTATGAACTTGCGTTTTTGTACATCTTTGACATGAAACAGTGAATAATAATTTTATGTGTACTGTCCCAAGTCTGCCCACAAGTTTCATACGAAGTATTTTGATGCACAGCCTGAATAAATGCACGTTTTAAGTCTTAGGCCCATATGATAATGTTTGAATTGTGAAAAAGATGCAACACGCATAACTTTGTAAGGTGTTCCGATTAACCCTACAATTACAACATTCTGAGAAAAAAGCCCCCCCCCCAAAAAAAAGTCAACAGCTTTCCTTGGCGCTGCTTTGGCCTTCGTGTCCAACTCGCGCCGATGTAAACCGTTGACTGAAGTAATTCTGTCCAGGAGACAATTAACCTACCTTAAACATAAACACTGGTCATTAAATCTTTCATTCACCGGTTTCGTAAGAAAGCATTAAATGTTTCGATTTCACATTTATTCATATAATAGTCTCGCAATTAAGGTCCAGATTTTTCACCTCAGCAACATTTTTTTCCAGGCCAAGATCTGAGAACTAAAATTACTAGTATCGGCTATAAACAAAGTATGCGGAACTGCCCCCAGTAATGGGGGTGGGGGCATTAGGGTTTGTACCGTACCTGTGTTACCGACATATCTCCAAATGACCTATTGCTACCGGGATTTTGTTTTTTTGTTTTTTTTGTTTTTTTGTTTTTGTTTTGTTTTGTTTTGTTTTGTTTTGTTTTGTTTTTGTTTTTGTTTTGTTTTAATAATATTTGTTGCAGAGGTGAATTGCTGTAAAAACATCAGCCATGATCAGATTTTCAGGTCCTGTGACCTATTGATGAGGCACAGTGACATACTAAGTGTGAACTTTATTAAGGCAATATCTCCCAGATAAATCAATGGATTTTTCTCAAATATAGTACGCGTATGCATTATACAACAAAGATAAGATTCTCAGGCCACTGTGATAT
Organism: Hermodice carunculata; assembly: GCA_964020975.1. Taxonomy (NCBI): domain Eukaryota; kingdom Metazoa; phylum Annelida; class Polychaeta; order Eunicida; family Amphinomidae; genus Hermodice; species Hermodice carunculata. The sequence continues at coordinate 59,956,185 of OZ026620.1, forward strand.
ATGGCGTGGCTAATGTGACTTATTTACAGTCAATTTGATTTTGTTAATGAAATATCTTCAATGAGTCTTGATCGATTCTATCACATTTAGCACAGACATGTATTATTGGACAAAAAATCAGGTCTCTGCGATCTATTTAGTGTCAATTTGACTTTGCTACCACAGTATAATCTTTAAAGCGCTTAGATGGATTCTTCTCAAAACTGGTACAGAGAAGCATCATAAGAAAAATATTGGCTTAAATTGGACTCGTTGAGTGATTGTATGGTTACTGAGACCAAATTCAGTCAATTTGGCTTTGTTACTGCAATATTTCCGAAGCTCCTGGATGGATTTTACTCAAAATTTGGTGCAGAGATGCATTCTAAGGGAGAAAAAGGCTGATTAGATTTTTTAGGTCACTGTGACTTAATTTTTGGTAACTCTGACCTATTTAGAGTTAATTGGACAAAAAGGCTGATCAGATTTTCTAGGTCACTGTGACTTAATTTTTGGTTGCTCTGACCTATTTTGGACTTTCTTACTGCAGTATTTTTAAAGTGTGTAGAAGGATTTCGTTCGAATTTTATTCATCAGTATTATTAGGAATTGAAGACACCGTTAGGATTTCACTTCAGTGCAACATATTCATGGGTCATTTAGCAACAAAGATGATTTATTTTTCATATTTGGTGGGCATTGTGGGAAATTAATGTTAATAATAATTGTATGTGTGTGTGTGAATGTTTCACCCGTATACCTTTATTTTTGACCACCGGCTAAATAACCTTGACCAAATTTTGACAAAGATCAACCAATGCTTTTGGTGACTTTTAGATTATTTTCGTGACGTTCAGGGGTACGACTTTTATGACAAGTTAGCACCGGGTTTCTGGTCTCAAAATTAACTATTGTCTTTAAATCCATGGTGATTATTACGTGGGTAAATATCATGGTATGTGATCACTTCAGAAAAACTTTATAAAATTCAATATGGTTAGAACAATCCAATATGTCCCATACACATAAGCCTGATAAATTTCTTTTAAATCTGAACAAAAATCCATGATAGTAATACCGATAAATATAGTATCACCTGACGACTCAATGTTATTATTAGCTTATGATGTAGCGTTTTTCATGAAGTAGTCAAATTTAATTCATTAACGCAGCACTCGTCATGAAAAATGTTTTTTGTAGGGAATCGTGACCACCGCCCGCCAGGGTGGACAGCGAATCTGTCATGTGACCATCACATATTCTTTGTATAGGATCACTTGTAGGGTGCGGATTTGTCCATGTCCATTGGCGAACTTGTTCCGTCTTTCTTCCAGTTGACAGGACATGTCACTTTCAGTTCAGTCACATGCTGAGATCCAAGGCACTGCTGGATATTATGGTCTATTCAAAGTACACATAAGAGATACCGTCTTTTACTTATGCTTTGCAAAACACATGAATGTGCTGAATACGTTCATCATCGGTCGTGCCTTTTAACCTGTATAATGAATGTATGCCAATACATACCCCTTCTTACTTTAGTCTGATTAGCGTATTCTTTTTTTTTTTCACTTCAGTTTGAACTGACAAATTCATCTTTAGACCCGGGGGTGCAACTGTGTGGTTGGGTTAGATGGGCCTTTTAGTCTTTTCGAGGTCCGCTACAGTGATGTCGTCTTTTGCAAAATATAAATATGCTGATACGTTTGTCATCGTTCCTGTCTTTTTACATAGTAGTAGTGAATCTATCCCAACGTATATATTGTATACTTACTTCATCTGATCATTGCTCGGCGTCTTTTCTCTACATCTTCTTATACGTCATTTATGATTCTATCCCAATCTGCGTAATCGTTTCGCCTGATCATTTCAGGATTATATCTATGTACAGGTGCCTGTCCGTTACTCATATTATGGTCAGCATGTGGACCATATCCATTTGGAATAACCGTCTTTCGTGTGCTACTTGCGCTGGAAGTGCGCCCGTGTACAGGAACTTGACCGTTACTCATATTGTAATAAGCGTATGGACCATATCCGTTTGAAATAACAATCTCTGAAGTGCCATCTTTATCTCTTTCGTGCTCGTAGCTTTTCGAGCTCCTCAGATCCCTATTGAAAGATGTTATTCCACAGTAGAAAGGCAGAATGAAGAGGCCGACAAATAGAATATACATGAAAATATGCATCAGGAATGGCACGATCAGAATCATGCCTATCAGTGCTAGAACCATGTATCCCCATAAGTACTTAAAAGAACTTTTGAAGGGATTAGAATGCCGAAGTTCGTCCTCAATGACCCTCTGAGGAATCCATTTTGAGCAGCAGCTGCAAATGTTAGCTTCTATCGCACGAAAGACTCTGACGGTACCTATGACAGCTTCTGGGGTAAACTGAATAACAGAGGCAAATATTTCGGTGATGGCGGCAACCCAGTTTGCTCGTGTCATAACTGCAAACATCGGGAATACAACAACGAGAAAAATCACAATGGCAAATGGTACCCAGTAGTAATGGAACTTGATGTTGACATGCAGTAACATGAAGAGCAATAGACAGGGCTTCATGGTCATATGCCGAAGTGCGCTGTAGGCGATATAACCAGTGACAAAGTCAATTTTTGTCTCAGTTCTCAGCTTTGGACTTGTGACTTTGTCTCCTTGGAAGGCTCTCTGCAGAAATCGCATGATGGAGCCCACCCAGCTCCAGAAATACATGGACAAAAGAACTTCGCCTCGATTCCATCGTGCTTCCCTGATGTTCCAAGTGATGTAATTGTAGCATGGGTTTTCAAGCAAATACACATTGGGTGCATACATAGGTTTCAGAATACAAGCTTCAAATGTATCATGGCTCAAGACATCTATTGGTACCCTCTCCAGTGGTTGTTGAGCCGTGCCGATCACACAGTCAATATAAATGCGATTTTTCAACAATGCTTTCCCATAGTAACCACATTGCCCCAGAATCTGACTGGTAGCTCGCGTCAGAGGCTCATGTATGTCTTGTCGTATTTTCTCCAGGTGCATGAACATAGTATCATTGTCTTTGACATTTAGTCGTATTGCTGGTTGTATAATTCCTCGTTCTGGGTGCGCCGCAGCAATTGCTAAAAGTTGGTGCACCATGCCGGGAAGTACTCTGGTGTCCGCATCAAGAACCAAGGTGTAGTCGTACTTTCGCCCAAGGATGTTTCTGACGTCATTGCTCTCATGATATAACAGTTCTCCGAAAGGTCTCGCCATGTCACCATAATAATGCTTGGAAGTATAAGAAAACGCTTGATTGTCTCCATCCGAAAGCAGCATTAAATCTTGGTACTGTCCACATTTCTTTAGCACTCGACTTACACGGTGTACACACATGAATTCTTGCGAAAAGTAGTTGCAAATTTCTGGAAGGTAGTCACTCAAGAAAACTTTATCCTCTAAGTTGGCATATTTTTGCCACACAAACTCCAATCTGTAAGGATCCACAGCGGAATAATCACCTTCAGCGAAGCTTTGCCCTTCTCTCATCAACGTGTCGTAAATCAATGCTCGGTAATTGTCCCTGGTTTGGAGTTCGTACTCTTTCAGGCGAGGATCTCTGGCTGCACTTACTAAAACGATTGAAACAGTTGAACTCAAATTTCCCATATATGCGTGATACATGTTTTCGTATGTTTCATCGATGTCATACTGGGAGAGAGCCAATAAGTTGTAGTTCATAATCAATGTCAAATTATCATAAGGTGCAAGAGCCGGTTCCCTTGGTTTTACACACTTGACGGCAATCGCCACGAAGGAGAGAATAACCAGTTCCAAAACATTACCTTCTATCAGTCCCAAGGCAAGCAGTAGGAAAACGCCTTGGACGACATTAGAATTCCTCCAGTCGTAATTAAGCGCATTTAGTACTGCCGCCACTAAAGCCAAAAGAAACCAAGAGCCAAAATAGAGGATAGTTCCAATCTTGCGAGGCATTTTGTTGTTTTTTTTAGTTCTCAACTACCTTCCACCATAAATTTCAAACACATTTCTCCAAAAGCCTCGAGGAATTACCAGAGAACATTTTCCTCCACTTGCGAAAACAATCTTCTCCGAAGGAACTATCCTCTTGGTAATGTCCTGAGACAAGTTTGACCAGAAGGTGCGTTAGCAAAGATTTCCCGCCCCTATGTAAAACAAGCTTTGGTTTAATCTCATGCCTTTTGTGTATTTTTAACTCGCCTCTGTTCCTTGCATACTAAGGTTCTCCTGCTTTCTGGTATTTACTTAATGTGATGTTTGAGAACTTCGCCACTTGTGTCAACTGTTACGTACAGATGCCGCATACAACCTATGGTTATCTGTTACACTTTACATGGCAAGTTGCACGCTCAAAATAGCTTTGATCACATCGGACGTGTGTTATTTCTTATTCTAAAATAATAGTCAGGGTTTGATTAAATACTTCGGAAAAAGAGAGGGTCATGGTTCTGTTTAGTTCATCTTGATTTTTTATGACTATATTCTTAATTTTCCTCCTAAAATTTTATACGGTCACTAAACCCATCACGTAAATCAAACCGGGTTAATGTCAAGCTTCAAGGACCTACCGTCACAGCATCACGCCCCCTCCCCCAGCTTTAGATATTCATTTGGCTTAAGAGTGCTTGAACCAGTGATAGGCCCTCTTTGCTTTGCCTATTTCCATGTTTTCCAAAAGGCAGTCTTTTTTATATTACACTAAATCTCTGTTATTTCTACGTGATTGGATGAAAATTCAGATTTAGACCCAGATTAACGAAGCAAGTGTGGAGTTTTGCTGACAGGTTATTGGCACTGTTGCAGGTTTGTGAAATGTAACTCACACAAACTGTATGTATGTTTGTATGTATGTATGTATGTATGTATGTATGTATGTATGTATGTATGTATGTATGTATGTATGACGGATATCTCATTGTGTATCGTTAAATGAGTCCCTTCGTGCGATGCAATTATTATTTTTTTTTTCTTGAAGCGATTATAATGTCGATTTTATCAACACTTTAGCGCAGGCAGGAGCCAACCCATAGTGCTTGCTATCTACTTTATTGAAAGTGACAGTTACTGTGATTAACTTCAGCATTGAGGCAGACATGTGTAACGATACATACCGAAATAGGTGGCCTACAGTCGATGATACTTGAACGGTTATCCAGTGTTAGTAAGAAAACTCAACAACACCCATGGGTTCAAGTGTGACGGCATGTTAAATGTACCTCTTATACAGGAAACACACAAACCTGAACCATTTCAACTAATTATGATACTTGATATCGAAACACTCCAAGGTGAGTTTGAGTATGGCTCTGAAGTAATGTTGGCCGTTGTTGACAGGGCCATAGGTGAAATCTTAAAATATGTAAAAAGGCTTATATTGCAAAACAGTTTTAATCATGTTCGTGATTCATCCTACAACATTCCCACGAAAGTATGATTAAAATTATGCTACTTGCTACAGATACAGCTTATCCGTATTATGTTGTTTCTGGCAACTGTGAACATATGCATACATGGCTGGCTGTTATGTCGGCAGGGCCGGCAGTTCAGCGGCTCGAAAATTCCGGATACGTTAGTTTAAATGACAGTGTCACCGAGTTCTTGCTGCTAATAATTGACAATTATATGAAGATTACTGATATATTTTACCCGTCGCCAACCTATGCTGGTGACCTGTGAGATATTCTTTATTTTTTGGGAATTAGACAGCTGCAAGAAAGCGACATGAATTCAGAATAAGGCAAGTTTTTCAAGTTTTCATTGCCCCTTTTATGCTCTAACTGGCTCATGGTCACATAAATATAAATTTAAAAGGATATAAAATCAAATATAAGCAATCTCTCCATACAATATGATAATTAGTGACCAAACACAGAAATGGAATCTATGTACATTTGACGCCGTTGCATGCTCTTATAAACAAGGTTGGTAGTCCGATAGGCTGTTTTCATCTGTTGATATGAGGATTTCTTGTTTTTTTTTTTTTTCATCTATAGACAGTTTCTGTGGACAATTTGATTTGGTCAATACAAACACAGTGTTTCTTATATCATTAAATAGGTCGAAAGTCAGCATAAAATGCGCCACATTTTTAACTAAAAGACAAACACGTTGATCCAATGGCTTATTTTGGTAACAAGACAGTTCAACACAGAGTTTGTTAGTAATAATTAGAAGGTTTCATCAGTTGCTTAATCATGACAAAACTGGTAAATTTATACTAACAAATAGAGAACGACCCAAATAGTATGACACATCATTGGCTGATTGTTTTTCTGGGACAATAGAAAATATCAGTGTCAGCACCTAAGTCATGCAAGAGGATCAAGCACGCCTCCACTGGCGTGTTACGATGTCACCTTTCTTAAAAACCTCACATTATGCAGTGTCAGTTTTGACTCTCCCCCCCCCCTTTTTTTTTTATACAATGCAACGTCTCATCAAGAGATCTGAATTAACGTTTAACTTTTTCGTTCAGTTTTTGTTTCGTTTTAAACATTTAAAATCAATTCAATTTCATCGTTTGGGCAATAAATTCAATACATTGAATGAACATTTAGCACAGAATTGATACATAGTTGAACTTTTACCTGTTATATGATATTCCATTGTTGCCTTGTGACTATTATGATCAGGTGGAGTCGATTCAGTATAACACCGCTGAAATTTGTACCGACGCTTTGAAACATACGTTACATGTTAACTTACTTCGTGACCTTGGGTGGTCAACTCTTGCAGACAGATGTAAATACTTCAAGCTTGTCCTCTTTTACTAAATCTAGTACCCTTTCCTCCCGTTGGTCGTGCTCTCCGGCATTCAATATCAGTGCGATCCATTAAATGTAGAACATAGATGCTATCAAACAGTGAAATAACCTCTCATAACATTACAGATTTGCTTTCCCTACAAATATTCAAATCAAAACTTAAAACTACTCTCTTAGCCACAATGTTCCTGAGATCTACCCCCATGGTGACAGATTTGCCAATATTTGTCACACGCAATTGCGCCTAGGATTCTCTAGATTAAACTTTGACCTCCACAAAGTTAACATATCCTTCCCGACCCATCCTGTGCCTGTTCTTATCCCACTGAAGACATCAAGCATTTTCTTCACGTCTGTCTCAACCAGATCGTTCCAAGAAAGAGATTACTTAATACTGTTATTCATTTGATTGCTCCGGGGGTTAGCCCCTATCTTATAACCCATATTGGTAGTGATAGGTCAGTTGAAATATTTCTTCGTGGCAGTAACGAGTTGACAAGTTGACAAGTTGACAAGTTTACAAGTTTATTGCAATCCAAGATCGGTACATGACTGTTGAGGTATGGATGCCATAACAATTAAAATTATATGTACAAGTCATTTAAAGAGTAAAAACCAGATGATTATGGGTAGATGAGAGGTGCACAAGGTGAATTAAAAGATAGTAAATCAAGAACCCTAAAAATCAATTACATTGAGTTTATAAGACATTACGATCAGTCGAGAGCAAAAAGTCTGATAAAACAATCAGTGATAAAAAGATCATTGATCAGAAAGGCTCTACGTGATCAAAAATGAATTGTATACTTTTTTTAAAACTAAACAGAGATCGTGAATCCCGGACATGCTGAGGTAGTTCATTCCAGAATTTGGTACCAATAAAAGAAAGAGTTTTAGGGGAAGACCTTGTCTGGAAAAATTTTGAGGAAGTGGATGCTCTTGTTTGATAAGAATGGACTTCGGTCACTGGAGTAAAGATATTTTGTAAATAAGGAGCTTCCTAACTGCCTCAATATCCACATCTGTGATGCACTTCAGCTGTACATTATTGATAACAGGCGCTTTAACGACTAAATGTTTCGGCTACTGTAATGATCATCGGTTTGGACTATGAAAATTTATTTGCAATACACTTTTTTCACATTGGGTAACTAAACTTCATAATGGCTTAATTTGGATATTATATGTAATCAAATTTTGATATTTGTGTTGAGTTTTCGCTGATATCTAACATTGGTAACAATTGTATTGTCCTGTGTGTTTTGTACATACCTACTGTGTGTCTCCATGTACTGGAGAACCCATGTATTACTCGTCTCGATGTACTATAGGGCTATCCAAATTAAATAAATACGTTTCAACTAAAACACACAATACATAGATAGTATTATATAAGCCCTATACTTGTAAATGCAATAAATTGGTTACATATACCCCCACTTCAGATGATGCGTCCTCGCACCATACGAATAAACAAAAATAGCGCGGTTGGGCTTGAGCTAGTTCTCATCAAAACTATAATGCTCAAGAAGTTTTTGATGACATGGCCAGTGTGCATTTTCAGTATTCATTACAAAATTTGACAGGTGAAGAGCAGCATCCAAAGACAAATATATCTATTTTTATAGGGGATACATCGTAAGTTTTGCTAATACATTATTTTATTCTGAATTTATCTGGAAGATCGAAACTTACGGATCTTACAGAACTTGACAAGGTAGCAAGACTAAAATCCTTGCTGATGCTTATGTTACATAATATCCAGCACCGATATCTCCAAATATAACGGCTGGCGCCATTTCTTGAGACATGGCCACAGAAGATACAAAGAGAATGACCTTGCAATAGGGTGAAGGTCATTGTTCTTATCAACTCGATCTATGCTCTTAAAAGGGTAATACAGTATTTAAATCATCTGCTTCTTGAGCTATTACATGCAAACGATTTAAAGATATTTGACTCTTGAAATCTTTAAACTGGGTCAAGGTTATTAAAGGCGACACTAGATGTTGAAAAATACTTTGTTCAGTAACAGGGAAAATATAAAATAGATGTCAAAATGCTCTTTTAAATGAATCCAGTTTACGTATTGTTATTATTATTATTATTATTATTATTATTATTATTATCATCATCATCATCATCATCATCATCATCATCATCATCATCATCATCACTGAACTTTCTTTTATCTACTCATTTGTTTACTTTATCATTTATTTACTTTTTTAAAAATAAATTTAGGACACATGGCGCCAGCGCAAATCTGTTCATGGCGATCGTTGCTGCAAAATGTTATCGTTTAAAAATCTGCTGATGCCACAGCAGAACAATATACCACCGTCAGCTGCTATTGACTCAGTAATTATGCGACTGATTTAATTAGTGTTTATATTTGGATAGCGGGTGAAAAACGCCTTCATAAAGTGTTGCCTGAAGGGTATATTAGCTTCCACTCATACTTTTAAATCTAAGAAAACACAGCATTAAAATATTAATTTGCCGTTAAATGAAAAAATGGAAAAGAAACGAAACAAAGCAGATGGCATTTTAAAGTGCGATTCGACATTGCCCCTTTAGAAAGGGAAAGTTTTTTAGGTCAACACAATAGGTCTATATTATGTTGATACACCTTTGTCAGATATGTTAATATTGACATGTGAGTATACTTACTTATCATGCTGATTGTCAATTTACGGGAAACAGATAGAACAAGGAGCTGAATACAGGGTTAAAACAACTTTATTTCCTGGTAGATATACGTACACAAAATATATGCATATAATGGATACACAGTCATACAGAGAAAGTACTAACTCTGATCACAAATATACACTGAGTTTAAGATGCTATTTCAATGTAAAGCCCGCTTCAGTTCAGGAGGGAGGTGGGGGAGAGGGCAAGGGTCTGTCTGAAAACTAAGCTTATTAAACTATTGATGACACCGGTAACAATTCTCCCACACCCACAGACCCTTGTGACTGCATCCCTATCCCCAGCATCGTGACGTAGCCATTTTCCCAATTAGGCTATGCACCCAGCCTATTACAAAATCCTGACATTATTTTTTATTTGCAGGGAATTGTTATACATTTCTCAATTTTCTCTGTTCTGATGTAGCCATTTTTTATGATGTCATTCTTACGTTGTGAGTTCCTAGTTATTCATTTTTATCACCGACACGTATATGCCCTATTATTTAAATGATCATCTGCTGTATTTTAATCTATTTATCTATGTATGAGTGATGTGAAGTGTGACAATGCAGGGCCAATGTGCAAAACAACTTTAGTTGATGTATGGCTACATGGATTAAATAAAGTTTATTAATCAATCGATCTATCAATGAAACTACTCAAAGGCCTTATTTCTTCCATTTCAAAACCGCTATCCGTTATCATTAATCAATCCCTATCCAGTGGAATATTCCCTTTAATACTGAAAATCGCCGAAGTTGTTCCCATATATACAAAGAATGACCATGATTCTTATTTAGATAACTATAGGTTGTTTTCCTTACTTCCGCCCCTGTCTTAAGTTTTTTAAAAAGTTGTTTACCAGCAAGTGTACAACTACTTTTAAATCCGATGCAGCCAACAGGTTTTAAAAAGTTACGTTCTACTTAAACAGATTCTTTGGAGTTAATAGATCCACTTATAAATGTTCTGGATAACGGCGAATCGCCATTAGTATCTATCTGGATCTTTTAAAGGCATTTGATATACTAGATCATCGAATCCTCCACTAAAAGCTGAAATATTATGGCGTGTCTTGAATTGCTTTACGTTGGTTTGACAATTATCCTATTAATAAAGCAGAGTCTGTTCGGCATGAAGTTCGTTCCAAGCAGCTAGTTACTGGTGTTGATCAGGGCTGTATACTTGGTCCGCTTCTCTTCATAATTTATACAAATAATATGCATCTTGCATCATCTGTTTTTGACTCCCTTCGATATTATGATGACACTACTCTTGTAAAGTCCCTTTGCCCTTTCGACTTACACTACATTAAATTCAAATGATGAAAATGCAAACGTTTTTACAAATAGTGAAATAAACAAAGTGTACGATTGGTTGGCAGCAAACAAACTATCACTAAACATTGCAGAAACGAAGTATACGATATTTTACTTTCCTGAATAAATAATATTTTACTGTAGATTTAAAATAAATAATATCTATATTTAAAGAATTTCTCGAAAGAATTTAGGCTTTTTAGGCTTAGGAATTCAAGAAAATTTAAAATCGAACATCCACACAAACAAAATTGACAACAAATGTCCAAAGTGGTAGGAATTCTCATAAGAAGAAAAAACTTTATCCCAATACATACTATGCTCTCTCTCTCTCTCTCTCTCTCTCTCTCTCTCTCTCTCTCTCTCTCTCTCTCTCTCTCTCTCTCTCTCTCTCTCTCTCTCTCTCTCTCTCTCTCTCTCTCTCTCTCTCTCTCTCTCTCTCTCTCTCTCTCTCTCTCTCTCTCTCTCTCTCTCTCTCTCTCTCTCTCTCTCTCTCTCTCTCTCTCTCTCTCTCTCTCTCTCTCTCTCTCTCTCTCTCTCTCTCTCTCTCTCTCTCTCTCTCTCTCTCTCTCTCTCTCTCTCTATTTTTCACCCCTCCCAGTATACCTAGGCGGGCTAGATTCAAAAATAGTATGTGATTTTACTTGCCAACTTTACTCTAAAATCATTGCCCTGGCATCACTGATAGAAAGTACACTCGTTCGTTTTCTGGTTTTTCACTTATGTCAAAAACTATTATGTAAATTCACACTCGACTGTACGCATAATACCCAGCTGTTATGTTTGTAACTGACAACTTTTACTTATAAGATACATCATCACATTGATATTAAAAATATCACTCTTTAAGTTTAGTTACTTAATCGATTAATGTCTCTCCCAGGTGGCTCCTACGATAGCGAAAACGTATTTCCTTAGCAGTCAACTTGACATACTTGATGGTACAACTTATAAAATCTTGTTACTGTGATAGCACAATTTTTTAAACTTGCTCTGAATGTATCAATTTTTAGTGTGTCGCTGAGTCAGTCAGAGTTCGAGTTTGAGTCTGAGATGTTTGAACAGAGATGAGTTGACAGTGAGACAACTTGACGGTAAATCATGCACAGTCATTTAAGCTTGAAGAAGTATACCATGTTCAGTTGTGCTTGTGCAAATTTGCTTTTATTACGTTTAAAACCCCCCCTTCCCACCACAAGCAGCAGGTGTGCAACAGGAGGAAGTCGTGAGTCACAACAGACCTGGTCTTGCTAATTATGTTGCTAGGCAACAGAACTTTGCCTCCACCATGACGCAGGACATTCGCAGCAATAGGAGAAGTTACAATTAGCAATTATGTCTGGGTGCTAATCCAGACATCTTGCTTTTTCCAAGGATTCTTTCTTTCTTTCTTTATTCTCTCTCTCTCTCTATCTATCTATCTGTCTGGTTGTCTGTCTGTCTATCTATCTATCTATCTATCTATCTATCTATCTATCTATCTATCTATCTATCTATCTATCTATCCATCCATCTATCTATCTTTCTTTCTTTTCTTCTTCTTTATGACCAAATTTGTTCGGAATTTTTCTCGGACACTATTATTCCGAAAACCACCAAACTTGCCTACAAGTGCAATTGTGCACCTGGTTTGGAATATTCATGATGTTTAAAATTATGCAAATTAGGGGCAATTAAACTTTTACAAGCTCCATATCTTCCAAACTATTGCAGATAAACACAAAATTTCAATGTGCATGTGTAGATTTGTGACACCTGCCAATATAATGGAAAGAAATGAAAGTTGTAGAATTTAAAATTATGATCATTAGGGGCATTGAAAATTTTAAAAGTTGAATATCTTCAAAACTATTTTAGATAGAAAGGCCATTCCAACTTCAATTTATAGGTTTGTGACAAAGCTAGATCCAATAAACCATGAACCAAAGTTGTAGGATTTTTTAATTTATGTAAATTAGGTGAATATGCAAAATTCAAGTCTTGAATAACTTCAAAACTGTTACAGACAGAAGTGCAATTCCAAATTCCATTTCTGAATTTGTGACATAGCCACATCCAAAGAACCACACACCAAAGTTGTAGGGCTTTAATTTATGCAAATGAGATGAATACACAAAGCTTATATCTTTTTGAAAAACTTCAAAACAATTATACATGGAGGTGCCACTGCAACTTCAATTCATAGGTTTGTGACATAGCTGCATCCAGTGAACCATGAACCAAAGGCTTTTAATTTATGCAAATTTGGTGAATACACAAAATTAAAATCTTGACTAGCTTCAAAACTATTATAGATAGAGATGCCATTTTGGCAAATATCCAAAATTGAAATCTTGAATAGCTTTTTCAAAACTGCTGTAGATAGTGGTGTCATTCAAACTTCAGTTTATAAGTTTGACATTGCTACATCCACTGAACCAAGGAACAAAGATATATCATTTTAATTTATACAAATTAAGCTTATATACAAAATTTAGATTTTGTTGAGCAATGGCAAAGTGTAGCATTTCAAACTGTTCTCATTTTCAAGACACCCACACAGATTTTCTCTGCAGCAAATTTTTTTCTAGTTGTATGTGTATTCGGCTGAATAATTAACCCAATACACAAAATTCTGGTGGGCTAGAAGTGTGTATTCCCACCAGATTCAGATCTATGTTAAAGTAACATCATTTCACTGAATAGTTATGCAGCAAAAGTTACCAAATTTACATTTAGGGTGGCTTTAAAGTTACACAGGTGCAAATTAAAAATTAAAAAAATTCTGAATAGCTTACACAACTGTACGTTTTCAACCTTGTCAAGGCCTTTTGCTTTCTAAGATTTTTATTTTTCATTACAAAAACATATTTTGCCCTGCTTAATACACTTACTTACGTGGAAATTTTGAAATCCAAGTTGCATTTAATACTGGAAATCACTAAAGGTCTGAATAAGTTGACCAAAAATTACACATGGCTACGTGGGACTGCATTCGAGACCCACTCCAGCATTAATAATCCCTATCAGTCAGAAAAGTACACAAACAAACAAACCCTTTCACAGTTGCTTTGATTGATGATTGCACATTCAATCGACTTTGCCAACTTGGTATGAACTGGCTTCGAGTTGTTTCCCAGGGAAAGACAGAGATAACAGGAGGTATTCACATTAACTGGGATCTTGCATTGCCATCTAGGGTGCAGCAAGGTTTTATAGGGAGGACACATTCATGTACATTGTACTTAGCAGGGCCAGGTGAGCTTCAATGATAAAGGTAACAACTTGACAGAGCAAAAAGCTTAAGGAAAGTCATCCACTATGTTAAAAATCATACAAGATGCTAAAGTATTTAGAAATTTCATTAATTTGGTAGACCTGGTGTTATTTCTGAATGGTCAAGTACCAAAACTGGTGCAAATACCCTCATCATGGCAGTGGCATAGTTCGGTAGCCTAGCAACTGAGGGCACCAGAGCAGGTTAAGAGTATGGATACCTCCTAGTGTCAGTGTGTGTGGCTAAAGGCATTAATAAAATAATTCTTCATTTAAACACCCAGCAAAGCTGCTTGTAATCCTGAAATATGACCAAGGTCATCCTTTTGAACAAATTAAGACCTTATCATATGTCTCCTGTAAACAATCACATATACACACACACATGCACTGCACATTCAATACAGCTGCATGAAGGTGCAGCATGGCCATCAAGTCTAAAGAGAATCTGGCCAGCTTTGGCAGTTAACAGCATGTACATGTATGCACAACAATGCTGCTGTATAAACCATGCTCACATGTTCGCATGCTGGTATTTACACACACATGCAGTGCTGCTGCATAAACCATGCTCACATGTACCCATACTGGTATGAAACATACAGTGCTGCTGTATAAACCATGCTCACATGTAACCATGCTTGTATGTAAACATACATTGCTGCTGTATAAACCATGCTGGTATGTAAACATACAGTGCTGCTTTATAAACCATGCTCTCATGTACCCATACTGGTATGTAAACATGTAGTGCTGCTGTATAAACCATGCTCTCATGTACCCATACTGGTATGTAAACATGCAGTGCTGCTGTATAAACCATGCTCACATGTACCCATGCTGGTATGTAAACATACAGTGCTGCTGTAGAAACCATGCTCACATGTACCCATGCTGGTATGTAAACATACAGTGCTGCTGTATAAACCATGCTCTCATGTACCCATACTAGTATGTAAACATACAGTGCTGCTGAATAAACCATGTTCACATGTACCCATACTGGTATGAAACATACAGTGCTGCTGTATAAACCATGCTCACATGTACCCATACTGGCATGTAAACATACATTGCTGCTGTATAAACCATGCTCACATGTACCCATGCTGGTATGTAAACATTCAGTGCTGCTGTATAAACCATGTTCACATGTACCCATGCTGGTATGTAAACATACAGTGCTGCTGTATAAACCATGCTCACATGTACCCATGCTGGTATGTAAACATTCAGTGCTGCTGTATAAACCATGTTCACATGTACCCATGCTGGTATGTAAACATACAGTGCTGCTGTATAAACCAGGCTCACATGTACCCATGCGGGTATGTAAACATACAGTGCTGCTGTATAAACCATGTTCACATGTACCCATACTGGTATGTAAACATACAGTGCTGCTGTATAAACCATGTTCACATGTACCCATGCTGGTATGTAAACATTCAGTGCTGCTGTATAAACCATGTTCACATGTACCCATACTGGTATGTAAACATACAGTGCTGCTATATACACCATGCTCACATGTACCCATACTGGTATGTAAACATACAGTGCTGCTGTATAAACCATGCTCACATGTACCCATGCTGGTATGTAAACATTCAGTGCTGCTGTATAAACCATGTTCACATGTACCCATACTGGTATGTAAACATACAGTGCTGCTGTAGAAACCATGCTCTCATGTACCCATACTGGTATGTAAACATACAGTGCTGCTGTATAAACCATGCTCACATGTACCCATACTGGTATGAAACATACAGTGCTGCTGTATAAACCATGCTCACATGTAACCATGCTTGTATGTAAACATACATTGCTGCTGTATAAACCATGTATACCGGCGTGCAATCCAGAAAGTAGGTCAGCCCATAATAGTATTACCTGCAAACAGGAGCCAAAGTGTACTTTTAAGCGGGAAACATAATCAAGACTGGGTTTTTCACAACAGGAAAATGTCTTCAGTCTAGTCTCCCTACACTGGCCTGCAGTGGGGAGAAAACTTAAGGTCAAAAATTGGCAACATGTTTAATGTTCTTGGCAAGACTGTAACCTTCAGCTTCTTCCTTTTCTTTTTTTTTGAAAGAAAATATATTTTCAAAATCGAGTCATGACTGCCAGTTTTTCCCAAAATTTGTAGATGTTATTTTCATTAGGCAATTTTACTGGTATTCAAATATTCTTTCTCCTCATGTTGACATGTAGCACTAGGTTTAAGTCTAGGCCTAATGTAATATGTGCTGCACAGACACATCTGGTTTTAAACTGAAATTCCTGGAAGTCTGTTCAACTCATTAATTTTTAATAAAATGTTTATGTGGAAAAAAATACAATAACGACACACTGGAACATACGGGATGACTTTATTTTTGTTCAAATACAAGCATGGACAAAACATATGGCGTCCATGCAACTGTCAGTGGCGGAAAACACATGAAAGTCATTCCCTCCAAGGTCACAATACTATCCTCTATGCTCTGGAACAAAAGCACTGACTTGCCACCCATCTCAACCTGGATTATGGTACAGAAATAAATAAGGAAACCTTAATCATGTTAATATCATAACTAAAGTTCAAAAACTGTCATTTCTTCCATTAACAAAGATTTCAATTCATTATTGCTAAGATGGTTTCCTGACAATTAGGTTTCATCAGTTGTGCATCAAACCAAAATATTGAAACACAGATTTTAAACAAACAGTAACCAGAGAACGAGCGCCTGTGCACATTTGACGACATGTGTCTCACCTCTCTCATCTTGTACCTCTTGGTCTGCCTACTCAATGTCCACATTAACCCTTTCCCCCTTAAACCAGCCAAAACCGGCTGGTGGTCAAATGTCATCTGCTTCAGTGTTTTCAACTACTGTCAACAGTAATGAAAAACAATTTTTACTGAAAATTGTACATGAGACCTATCAAGATCACATGTCAAGGAAAGTTGTTGACTCAAGTGTAAATTCAAGGGGGAAAGGGTTAAACAAGGTTGCATCTGCTGACCCTATGTATGTCATCTTTACATTTCTGACTAATGAGACTTTCCACCAGAGAGACTTAGTGTATTGAAGAAACTACCTGTCTGGCCATTTTCAAGATACAAGTTACACACACCACCACATAGGTATTGAAGCATACATGTTCGTCAAAACATGGGTCACAATTTACAGCAATGCTTGTCTTGAGAGACCTACAATACTGCCACAAAAACATTTCATGATTGTGTTAAAAGACAGATGGTTTCTCTTATGTCAGGTAAATTGGGATGACAGTTTCAAAGCAGTCTGCCAGAAGACTGTGGTCTGTCAAGGGTCTCTCCATGCAAGAGCTACTGTAAGAGACAGATAAATCACAGTGCTACAGAAATTAATCCTTTGACTCTTTCCCTATGGTCCTTTTGCCAAATTTGGGCAAAGTCTGTCATCATGTTTGTAAAGAATTGCAATAATGAAGTGCCAGGACAGGTAGTCTATGATGCACACTGTCCATTCAATAAATGACTGCAATAATCAAATCATAAGACTACAGAGACGTAGACATTAAAAATTAAGTGAATTTACAGTATGTCAATGATCTCTTAGAACATCCCTTGCTTCACTAACGTCATAGTCAAACAGCATATACATCATTGTCAGCCCAGCTCAACCACATTTAGCTGTATCGGGGGGGATCTGGGAAACCTGTGATAGTTTTGATGTACAATTTGGATCAAACTTTTTTCATTAATGCCAGCTTAAGTAAAAAAGCCTTTCAAAGGGGAAAAAAATGTTGCTCCAGATTTAAGATGAAGATGAATGGGACATCTGGGAGCAACTAAATCACTATTTACAGCGTTCCCATTTGTTGAGAGGAATCACCTGATATCAGACCAATTAGATATGATAGGAGGGGTCATGTGATCCCTCTTGACCAATTAAACATTCAAGGTTGATCCCATTCATGACTGTAAGATTCAAGTGGTATTCAGACAGCTGTCTTTCATGTTCTTGGTGACCTGGCTCAACAACGTATGGTCTTGATATTCAAGCATTATAATATCATTTAAAATTGTCCAAATGACACGCCTAAAAATATTCACAAGTAGCTTGATTGAAATCCAGTGATCAGTGTCCTAGCTTTTCTTTGAGAGGTCAACATTATGCTCTTTTAATAACTGTCCAAATATGACAAGTCTCTGTATTTCGCTGGTTCCTTCATAAATTTCGGTAATTCTGGCATCTCGGTAGTGTCTCTCTGCTGGCATATCAGTAACATATCCCATACCACCCAGAATCTGGATTGCCTGCAAAAAGAACAAGCATATAATTCGTTTGTTACTGTGTAAAATAAGAACTTCAACGGCCTGAATCTCATTACAATAACATTGTAATGTGGTAGCACAGCCATTGCCTCGAGAGCACCACAAAGAGTACCACTGTCCTATCAGAATACAAGTCCTTCTCTTGTTATGGACAAGGAGCCTTTGAAGATAAGGAAGTCTCTCCTTTGAGAGACCACTTTTGCGGAAGGTCCAAAAGTGGGTGGACACAGCATGTGGTCTCTCAATGCAGGTAAAATAACATGGGAACGATAACAACAGGGATCTTGACGGTGGTTTTTCATAGGAGGGAATGCTGTGCCTGGTGCCTCAGGACACCCAGAATGACACCGAGAGAATAAGTTTCAAATTTTGCAGTGATTTATCACGATAGGATTCTCTCTATGACAGGTACAAGGCATGCTATTTCTTTTTTAATTAATACTCTTGTCCTGCAGTCAAGTTCTCTTTGAATTTTACTTGACTCCTGCCCTTTACTCATCAGTCATTCCAGTGAACATACACACACAAATTTTAACGGCCAAGCTTTACAAATGAGTGTACCACTATGCTATTGGTGGCTCTTCCAGGGTGTTAGTCACTAACATAATCAAAGTAGACAAAATCATATATCTGTTCCAAATGTCAAAAATGAAACAGTTATACTTTCATATGTTAATAATTTGCATATATATTGAACAGTTTGAAACATGATTTGTCAAATCTGGAAATTGTACCGTACATGTATCTGCAGCCACTTTTAAAGCTGGGTATGGAAAGCAAACAGTTTCTAAGGGTGTCATGAGGTCTTTCTAGAAGGGCATAAAGGGATGTTTCCCTACTGGCATACTGAGGCATTTTATTTTCCATACCATCATACTGGAAGCCTTCTCATTTTCTCTACTTTGTACTGGCCATTATTTTGGTACAACCTTGTTTTGTGTATGCAAAATCATATCCTGTACCAGCGCAATTCCTGCCCACCCCTCACCTCACCCCTACCCCACCCCCCCTCGTAGTGCTTTTTTTTCCCATAAATTAAGCAATAAGCTTGGAATGGCACATCTATCTATATTAGTTTTGAAGATATTCATAATTTAAATTTTCAAATGGCCCTAATTTGCATATTTTTTTAAATTATCACCCCTCTTCATAAAAAGGCATGACTTCATGCACATGTGTGCAAATCTGTCTGTGTTCCTCCAAAACTTAGCAGAATTTAACTGCTACAACTTCTTTTTGTAGTTCATTGGAGGCACCGGCACAAACTTATGAATTGACATCGGAATGGCACCTCTACCTATAATACTTTTGAAGATATTCAACATTTAAACTTTTAAAGTGTCCCTGAATAGCATAAATTGAAAGTATACAACTTTTCTTTGTGGTTCACTGGATGCAAATACAGTGGTCCCCCTCTTATAAGGCCCCCCTGAAGAGAGGCCACCCCCTCTACAAAGACCACTTCTTCATGCAGCAAGTATGGCATTTTCATTGTATTTTACCCCTCAAGAGAGGCCACCCCTCTTATAAGGCCACTTTTCTAGTGCCTTTGGGGTGGCCTTATAAGAGGGGGACCACTGTACAGCACAAACCAACAAATAGAAGTTGGACAGCAACTTTACCTAAAAAAGATTTGAAGATATTCCAGATTTCAGAACTCACTTCCCGTAATTTGCATAATTTTAATGCACTCAACTGTCTTTGTAAAAAGGCATGACTTAAAGTGTGGATCCATGATCATATCACATTTGGAAGTTTTTAAGTGTAAAAGTGTCTAAGAAAATTGTCAGACCAAATTGCAGTATAGGAAGAAGAGGAGGAAGAGGGAGAATAAGAACAAAAGGGAGAAATAAATAAATAAATAAATAAATAAATAAATAAATAAATAAATAAATAAATAAATAAATAAATAAATAAAGAAAGAAAGAAAGAAAGAAAGAAAGAAAGAAAGAAAGAAAGAAAGAAAGAAAGAAAGAAAGAAAGAAAGAAAGAAAGAAAGAAAGAAAGAAAGAAAGAAAGAAAGAAAGAAAGAAAGAAAGAAAAATCCCCAGACAAAACCATATGAACAAATTTGGTAGAATTCTGCCCAAGGTAGATCCCCATCAAGGTTCAAAAGGATCAGGCAAATCATTTTAAAGAAGTCAAAAATGAAAATGTGAACAAATGATGATGAGGATGGGTGACTGACAATTCAATAAGTTCAGCTGACTGACAAGTCAGCTGAGCAAAATATTCCTTAATTTTCCTCAGTAAGATCAGACCCCATTATCACATTTGTTTCCATGGAGTTTTCTCTGAAATACAAAGATAAGAATGATATACAACAAAACTGGGAAAGGATCTGCATAAAGTCACTATGTGTGCAAATATTAATTCATGTCCTACATTATTTTAAGCCTGTCAAAGACTTTTTTATTGGTTGTAAATCTACTTAGGTCACAAATATTTTCTCATTGTTTTGTACAGCTATGCCCAAATAATGAAAAATATCAAATGCATTACATTCCTTTGACCATCCTATATTCACAATACAAAGTTGAATTAATAGATAAATGATCTGTCATACATACATACATATATAGATATAATATAATTTTTCTTTATCTATCATTGATAAATACTAAAGTTAACATTCATATAAAACAAGAGAAGACACATTACCTGGTGACTAACATAAGTGGCTGCTTCAGAGGCAGCCAACTTGCCCATGGCCGCTTCCTGCAAACACACAAACATGAAACAAATACACACTGCCTTCATATATAATGACCTCACACTTGAATTTAGAGGCTGTCAGAGGTACTTTGCCACCAGATGGCATCATTTCCTTGCACTTCCTGTTGGTATCTGTTAACCAATGACAAGATCTAGGATGTAAGGAACCAGTCAGTGTGATTGGAACTATAGCAAGTGGCTCCATTTGCAGTATGAGATTCTCATTGTGTTGCCAGATTCATTCTTGCACAATTCATCACTCCAGTATTACTCCTATAGTGTTATAACAGTGTAATGTACATGTACATGCTGATGTACTTAGTTACTGTTCTCACTCAGCCAAGTTAAGGAAATATGAAACATTTCTCTTAACCCTTCCCCCTTGAATTGACACTTGAGTCAACAACTTTCCTTGGCATGAGTTGGGCACTAAGTGCCTAACTCATGCCACGGAAAGCTGTTGATCTGGGGCATGTGATCTTGATAGGGCTTATCTACAATTCTCAGTCAAAATTGTTTTTCATGACTGTTGATATAAATTGAAAACGCTGAAGCAGACAACATTTGACCACCAGCCAGTTTTGGCCGGTTTAAGTGGGAAAGGGTTCAATCACCAGGCTCTTACTGACTACTTTGGTGCTGGTGCCAAGAGTTCAGCGATCCAATCTCGAAGGATGCCCATATAACATACATTTACATTTTTTATGTTTCTTGGCTACTGATAGCCACGTGTCACATGACTTAAGTGATATCTACATGTCACATGACTTGAGTGACATGGATGACTTTGTGTTTTTATAGTAAATTGTGTTTCTTGGTATGTAAAAAGAGTCGACAAAATATGATTCATCACAAATGTACCTGAAGTGCAGACTGCTTGAAGGCACGAGCTGACCCCAAACAATTTGTCCTGACCTTTCATCATGTTTCAAAGGGAATGGTGTCATATAAGGTGCTCATTCCATGCCTGCAAGAACTCTTTTTTCTGAAGCTTCTAAAGCCATTTCTGGCGGGTATGAATGTCTCACCAGCATTTGTCAGCAATGTAATTGTAAGACCAAACATTATAATGGTGTTTAGAATAGATGTTAAATGCATGAAATGAAGCAATATATTTACTGAGAATATACCACATTGTTACCAAAATGGGCAATAAAGTATATAACATGATCATACAGAATACTATTGAAATGGAGTTGTTCATCGCAAAATACAGATGGCATGATTATCTACATGTATAAAAATAAGATATCATTCAAAGCACTTAAAACGTCTCAGACAAAATGGTTTCCCATGTCCACGAACCAAAGTTTGACCTTTGAAGGACACTCAAAGATAAATCTAGAAACATCAAGAGAAAACACACAGGTACTTTACCATTCCTGTTCAATAGTAACCATGGGCCTACAATCAACTGCGCCCGAGACATACAAGGAAAATAAGTTTTGCTGAGATAAGTAAAAAACAGGTCAAAGTCACCCAGTTTTCAGATCTCTGATGTTTTGTAAAATGCACAGCTGGTATAAATTTGATGAACTTGGTTTGAACCTTGGCCATGAATATCATTTAACACTAGATTGTGCAGTGCATATGACCTTCAAACTGAGTCAAATATTGGTCAAGGTCATTCACTTTCATTAGGCTTTTGAAGCTTCCTAAGCACAGTTGGTGTAAATTTGGTGAACCTGGCTTGGATCTGTCAAGAGTTGAGAATGGTAAGGTCACGTTTTGCACTTCATACACAAAAGTAGGTCAAGAAGTATGTCAAGGTCATCTACTTTCAATAACCTGTTGAAGATCCTAAAGCAGCACAGCTGGTATAAATTTGGGGAATAAGACTTCTATCTGACAAGAGTTAGAGTAGTAACAAAGTATGGATGGACAGATATATGGATGGAAGGAAGGGCAGATGGGCGGCAAGGTAATGACAACACCCCTTCGGCCATAGGGCCAAGGGGTACGAACTAAAGCACATTAAAGTGGCAGCTGCCCTATACCGGTAAATAGGGAGATCTGAGTGAGACAAGGGGTCATGGCCATGTAATTTAAACATGATGAGCTCCAGCTATATTTGAATGTCTGTCCTGTTTTTGAGCCCTACATGATTAAAATCAGGCAAAAATTGACCTTGATCTATCTCAGATGGGCTAATGACTTTCACCTTTGCTCTATAGAATCATATGAAACTATACCTTGATCTAATTACATGTACAAATGACCTTGACCGTTGCCTTTTCAAGGTCACATGTAAATAACAACAATGTTCATTGTCACAATTCTTACAATTTGAGCCCACATGATAAAAATAAAATAAAATTGTCCAAATTCTGGCTACATATACATTTCAGATGGCAAAATGACCTTGACCTTTGAAAATTACAAGTAAATTACAAAGATGTACATTGCTACGATTTCTACAATTGGAGCCCAACATGATTAAAATCAGATAAAAATTTCAGATGGGCAAATAACCTTGACCTTTGAATCTTAGAGGTCACATGTAAAATACAAAGATATGCAGAGCCATGATTTTTCTGCATTCGCAGAAAAGCGGCTGTTTTAGCAAAAATAAAGCATAAAAGGGGAATCACTGAAAATCATATTTACTCAACAAAAGCGTTTTGTTTTTTTTTTTTTTCCAAAAAATTTTACCATACCAGTGCCAGGTATGCCCGGTAAGTCTGAATGGTCTGTGATTTTCATTATGTGGTAGATATACAATCCCTTCTGTCCAGTCTGACTCTATTTGGCCGAACATAATTTACAGTATTAAATATCCCCATCAACATAAATATCGTCAGGAAATTGTTTCTGCTGCTGAGGTATGGTCAGCCTCTGCCGTTTTGAAGGTTCCATCTTGGCAAAAACAGTCACAAGTGTGTTTGACTGTACATAGGCTAGGATACGGCTATACCACACACGCTTAACTATAACATAACTTTTGCTATAAGATCAAGTAGTGCAAAGGGGTTTCACATGCTTTATTGATGTGAAAAAAGCGGAAATCTATGTTTTGTGCGGGCAGAAAACGCAATTACAAAATGTGGTAAAATCATGGCTCTGGATAAGCGTTGTTAAAATTGTTACAATTTGAGCCCATGATTAAAAGTGGATGAAAATTGCACAAGTTACAGCCACATAATCGTATCTGTGGCAAGGCCAAAATAACCTTGACTTTGACCTTTAGGTCACATATAAATTAGAAAGATGTGCATTGCTACCAACAATTTAAGTGCAAAATGATCAAAATCACATGAAAATTGCCCAAATTTTGACCAGATGAACATCTCAGATGGCCAAATGACCTTGACTCTTAACCTCTAGAGGTCAAGTGTAATTTACAAAAATTATGTCTCTAGTGATGATTCTTATGAATCATATTACTCAATATCAAAGCCCTACTTAGTCCAGATTAAGAGAGAATGCCCCTCTACCTCATTCAAGCATAGCATGACCAATGAAGAGCGACAATGATGGCACATATTTGTGATGATCACTCTAAATCATCCACTCAACCATGAAAACCCTACCTAGTCTAGTAAGTGAAGTACAGCCACTCTGAAGTTTCTGGTTGACGGATGGATAGAAAGTGCTTCGTCTCACCCAGAGCTAAGGCTGTCATACAATAAAAAGGTTACTTTAAAATTGCTGCACTTGAAGTAATGAGGAGGAGAAGGAAAATGGAAGAAAGAAAAGCAGTATTGCTTTACCTTTGTGAATGGTTTGCCTGCGTCTTTCAACATGGCTGCCCTCCATGTCAACAGCCGAGCACTGTCCAAGCGTAACTCCATTTCTGCCAGCTTCATCTTAAATGTAAAAGTGTAATCTGAGTTATATGCAAATCAACATTCATTTGCAAAGGTCAAGGATGCAGTGACCCAATTTTGGTACATGACACACCCCTACCCCATGAAGTATCCACCCACCAAATTCGGTACATGTAGGTGTTACGTTATTAAAAACATGGCCCAGACAAGCTTTGCCGGACAGAAGGACACAGTACAAACCTCTAGTCCCCAGTCAGGGACCAATACACTACCCCCCCCCAAAAAAAAAAAAACAAAAAACAAAAAACAAAAAAACCAAAAAAAAACCAAACACACACATTCTATACACTGGAATTTGTTTTACATGTGTAAGCAGGTTTCCTAATTCATATCCTCCAAAGTCCAGTAAATTCATCTGACATCTCAAATGATTGATGCTTGGGTAGCAGGAATTGCTTTTATTCTGCATTGCTTTTCATATAAAACACATCAGAAGCGAAACAAGTTTTATTTGGGTGAAGTGAGTTGAGATAATCAAGTGCAAAATATGTTCACAACTATTTTTTTCTTGCCTTTACAGACTCCTGACAGAAGTGTTAAAGGCTTTGATCAGTGGTTTTTGCATTGCCTGGCAGGTCACATCCAGTTGCCCATACAGCAGCTGAAGCATGACTTCCCACACAGTACCTGAAGCATGACTACATACACAGGAGCTGCAGCATGATTGCCCACAGAGCAGATGAAGCATGACCAGCCACACAGCAGCTGAAACATGACTACCCATGCAGAAGCTGAAGTATGACTACCCACACAGCAGCTGAAGCATGCCTGACCATACAGCAGCTGAAGCATGCCTGCCCACACAGCAGCTGAAGTATTACTGCAGACACAGTAGCTGGAGCATGACTAGAAAAATCATTAACTAGTAGAGGACAAGTTGACTGCAATTACGAAAATTTCAAGAACAAATATTTAAACTGCTACACTGTTAACCCACCTGTATGGTCTGAAGCTTGGCAATGGGAGCATTGAATGCCTCTCGCTTGGCTGCATATTCAACCGCACACTCCAGCGCTGCCTGAAAACATGTCATCATCGATAAAAACTTTGTCACTTATAAAATAAATTTTGTCATTTTACATAAAGATGTCAGTTTTTCTCACTCCCTTGTAATAAGAAGACATTTTTTTTTTTCTTTTCTTTTTTTTCTTTTTTTTGTTGTTTTTTTGTTTTTGTTTTCTTTTATCAGAGGTGGCAACATACCAGGAATAGACCTATAACTAACCCCATGGCTCTCAGTAAAGTTACAACAGTTGAATATATATATTTCGAGATACCAGTATTACCACACTTAGCGCAAGGTCCAAAAGTGGCCAAAAAAGGGTAGTCTCTCAACAGAGGTCAAAAATGGAAAACATAGCACAGGGGATCTGATAAATGTGGTTTTAAAAAGCAGGTGGCCTCTCTTTGAAATGGTCTCTTTAAAGCGAAGCCACATATATACATGTATAAGAACATCCAACGTGAAGTTACACATTTTTTTTTTTCAGATTTATATGTGACTTTTACTAACTGCTACTATATACACCAGTACTGCTACATTACTGTTTGCATTTCTTGCTAATAAATATAAAACACCAGTTCAGTGTCTGCCACATCAACATGACCAAACCTTATTTGTCTTACCTGGCCTATCCCAAGGGCCTGGGCAGCTATCCCTATTCTTCCAGCATCTAATGTTTTCTGTTAACAATGAGTGAGAAATTTTACACAAAAAAAGAGGATAATAAAATTACATGAGTGTGAGTGCATGGCTGTAAATTCTGCATGGCAGGAGCATACCTGTGGAGTGGAATGATACATGAGAATGAGATTCAGCATGACATAGGCGAGCCATCGGGTGTATCCTTCTGCTCCACTGGTACAAGCAGAATTTACAGCCAGGTAATGGGGCGGGCTGCATCACATGTACCCTTCCACTCCACTGGTATGCTCCTGCCATGCAGAATTTATGGCCCGGTAATTGAAAAAATTTGTTTTATTTTTATCCCTTATATGTGCAGTCCAGAGTATTCTCCGCCATGTCAGATAAAAAAAATTATACAGTGAAACCTCATTATAATGACACTCAGATATTTGACATATTCAATATAATAATGCAAATTTTCATGGGAAAAAGTTCATTTTCTTTGTTACTAGATCCATTTTTCTGACATATTCAGTTATCTGACACTTTTTATGAAACAGAAGGTGTCATTATAATGAGTTTTCACTGTAGTATTTTGCTGAAACAGTGATCAATGACAAATACTATAACAGATGACACATCAACATCCTAGGTGCAAGCACATGAAAAAGTGTGCAGGGTTGGGCCGGTGTGAAAGTAAGGCATGCACGCCACCCTTCTACATGGGTGTGTGGATCGACAATAAATTCTATTCAGTACAGAATGGCCAGTCCATGGTTACTCTGGACTACACTTACATGGGATTTAAAAAAAAAAAAAAAAAAGAAGTTTAAGCAGCAAAGGATGAAGACAGCAGTGTAGTGAGATAACTTTTTACTATTATCTCTGGATGGTGTAAAATTGAAGGAATTTTATTGGTTAATTGGCCTTGCATGTACCTTAGTGCCGGCTTTAACAACATCTATTTTCTGTAGCACTGGGCTCCTCCCTAGAAACTTCCATGTGATGTCATTTTATAGCCACACAGACATTGTGTGGGAATCATTGCACTTGGGAGTGCAAGACTACCATGCGGGAAAAGGTGAAAATTTATCAGAAACATGATCTTTAATGTTTCTCTTTCAGTGTGAAATCTGGGTTTCTGATGGGGTTGCTCATGAAGAGTGAAGTTTCATCCAGTTTTTATACTCTTAGGAAAATATCAGATACTCTATAATTATCAATGTCTTAATAATTTACTGTCCTTGTCAAAACAGTTTAAATCATGAGTTTTAGAAAACAGTTACAATATTCAAGGACAAACCTTCAGAAACCTTGTGAAAGTCCTTTATTTTTCACCATCCAGAGATCAAACTTTCATACTGGGGTTGAGCCAGTGATATGGCAAGATAGATCATCCTCAAGAAACGGTAGGCCCTGAAGTTAAACAATAAAAGAAAAATGTAGGCCCTCCAGCCTTCCGCTTGAGAGCATACATTTTCATCCGGACAATCTTGTCTCATCACCGGCTCCACACCAGTATAATTAAAAGCATCAATTTATTTCTGCGTGATCAGCCATGTTCAAGAATTCCTTTCAGAAGAGACCCACCCTTTTTTAGGTTCACATTTTTTTGCTGTTTTTCCTTTCAAAATTTAACTCTATTTTCATATTTTCCAGCTTTGCATCTGTGGCTTATATAATTATATACAGAATCTCACAAGGGCAGAGTGAAATATGGTGTTTTCCTGTCACGAGAGAGCACATTTGTTGGCAACATTCATGAGTGACCACAGTTTACAAGTGAATGTAACCAACAAGTGTGCTCTCTGTCAAGTGACAGCAAACGTTATATTTTACTCCTACCCATGTGAGATTCTGCTTATTCTACGTTTAACTTGGTCTTTATTGCAAAAATTATGCCCTCTAGGCCTGCACCTCATTTCAACACCAATGTGCTATCTTTGTTTGTCCTGGCCGTAGTCATACTGCATCACGTCTGACATATGATCAAACACCTTTGATTTTGTGTACCTATATTTACATTTGGTGTTTTCTTTAGCATTAGAGGAAAAGGAAAAATTTGGACGTTCATTTTTCCATGAATGTAGTCGATTACCTGTCCATGTACAATCATAGCAACTTTCTTGTGGTAGATCACAGGCAGTAACGATGTCAGGACTAGTTTGGTTTCCGCTTATAGGCCTAAAATCTGTGCCCTACTAAACATCTACCTCTCACCCACCCACCACCTCAGCTTGTGCAAATTATTTGCATCACAAGAACAATGAGATAAGCCATTAAGACATAAAAACTAAGGTAGCCTAACACGTTTCTTGAATGTAAAAATAAGAACTGAACGTCCTTTCAATTGTATTCATTGTTGTTTGATATCAACTTGATGAC
>OZ026620.1:59985271-60023271 GCA_964020975.1 Hermodice carunculata
AGGTGCTTTTACATGACGTCACATTAAAATGCCTGTCACCAAGTTGCAATCGCCTGCCAATAACTAGAATTGACAGACCTTTCCATTCCTACATGTAAGTTAATGCACTATGTCACTGTTGCTGGTGATCCCCATTCAACTACAGGGTATAACAATGTTTTGGTCATGTGATAGGATGGAATATGGATTTTTGGTTGTAACTCCCCTACACCTATATTTAACTCCCCAACATAGAGTAAATTTACACAACCAACCTGTTGTTGACATTTTGAGGTAATTGATGACAACAGAAATGAAAAATTCAAATTTGAAATAAGACAATATGAAAAAATCCCAGCTAGATGCAGCAAAACCTCATTAGAACACTAAGATATCTGACATATTCACATCAGGACACCAGGTTTGAGAAAGCCTTAAATTCAAATTTCTTTGTTATTTGACTAATTTTTCTGACATTCAGTTATGGAACATTTTGCAGGGAACAGATAAAAAGGTTTCACCATACAATCTAATATGAATTTACCATTGCAATCTTGAAGCCTTCACCCAACTCTCCCAGTAAGTTTTCTTTTGGAATCTTACAATCTTCAAATATAAGATTGACAGTAGAGGAGGCCTTGATGCCCAGTTTGTCTTCTTTCTTTCCCAGACTCAGTCCTGGTGTAGGTTTTGGGACAACAAATGCACTAATACCCTGAAAGACAACCAAAAAAGATGCTACATCTGCATGTTAAAGTTCCTGTCTACATCTTCATAATGTGGGAATCATTCTGGAAAAATAATGATAATAATTAAGCATACTTCTTTTATTTGTACCCAGAACAAAATGTTATTTTAGAGTAATTCTGGACTCTTTGTTTAATCGAGATTCTTATTTTGCCCCTTTCTGACAAATATTGGTTTCAATTTGAAATTAAAAAAAAATAATAATACTCAGTCTTATCAATTTTGTTCAAATTGTACCTAAGAAACTCACAATTAAACATGCATGGCCTAATCAGCAAAGATTGCAGAAAAGGAATGTACATTATGTGTAAAACTTACCTTATGTTTTTTCGATTTGTCTGTTGTTGCAAACACCTATGGAACAATGCGAAAATAACACGTAATCAAGGTCAAAGCTTTTTATTGCTTTAATAAACTTTATCAACAAGTCTAATAATAACTTCCAATAAAACCATAAGAAGATTTATATCCTTACAGCATGACATAACATATTTAGAAGTATACAGATTACATTTACAACTTAAACATCAATATTCATGTTCAACTGTTGAGATCACTCATAATGCAAACCTTGTTTTGTCCATTGACCTGTTTCAACTGATCTAAGAATGAGTTATTGTTTTTTTATGGCTAAGCACCCTACCCACACCAACAAAATTCTCATTCAAAATGAATCCCACTAACAACATTAAAAATATTAGTGTACCCGCTTGATATCCAACCAAGGAAAGGGTTAACACTCAAACAGCAGGTCAATTTTCCCTGAAATGCTTACAAGTGACTAACCTTCAATGCCACAATGACTGGCACATTAAAATGCAGTCATGATATGTTTGCAGGGTTTGAAATTTGGGTGTCTTGCCACTTTTGCCTCGATTTAGGAGAAGTATTTAGGGTGGAAGATCTCTGAAGAACTCCAAACTTTTATTTGTCCTCACCACAAATTTTCCTTTTGCAGACAACAGTGTCATGTGTATGAAATAAAGGAATAATAAGTAGCCTTGTTTTAACCATTTTTCCCTTAAATTAATTACTGAGTCAAGAGCTTTCCCTGGTCGAGTGTCCACCCACAGCAGTGAAAGCTGTTGTACTGAGCATCTTATCTTGATAGGTCTCATCTACAATTTTCATTAAAATTGCTTCCCATTATTGTATTTTCTTCTCAAGAACATTGATGCAGATGACATTTGCCCAGCTGCCAGTACTTTAGGCCAGTTTGCAGGGGCAAGCGTTAATACCAAACCCCAATACACACATACACATATACTCACCACTGTACTCTCTGCCTCAACGCCATTGGTAATCCATGCTTTTGTACCATTAAGGACCCAGTGGTCTCCCTCCAGCCTCGCTGTGGTGGAAGCTGCACCTGCATCACTACCATTACCTGTGTGTCAGAAAGCATTCAATGTACCACCTCAATAAAAAAAAAAAACAAAAAAAAAAAACAAAAACAAAAAAACATGAAGTTTTTTTGACCACATATTGACAGTTATATTTCTGTCATCACGAATTGCAGTCTGGCTACACTGGAATTGTCTTCAGCAGGGACTACATGTACTGATTTAATATGTATACACAGATAATACTCCACGAAATTTGAGACCCCTGACAGAAATACTGAGCCCTGCCCCCTGGTCTCCTGGAAGTCAATGTAAAGATCAAGGTTATAAGTTTCTGCCAAGTAAATCATTCTGATGAAGACCAACTGTTGGACAAAAGATCCACACAAATAATAAGACAATTGTATCAGGAGACATAACCTAAGCATTTAATTCTTTCAGTGCCAAATTTTGAACTAAGTCAACAGCTTTTCTCAGCGTGCATTGGGCGCATTGCACCCAATGTGTGCCAAGAAAAGCTGTTGACCTGGGATATTCTCTCTGGAACTATAGGCATACTGGTACTTGAATGAAAAGTCTTTTTATGAGGAATACGGATCTGGAATCCTAATGTTAATTCAAACTTGTCTGACTTAAGTAGATCGACTTAAGGCATGATTGGCACTCAAAAAGTTTAACAGCTACCAGATCATGAACATATTGGGAACTCAAACAATTCACTGTTATCCCATTTGAAAGTGAACACAGTTATTTCACACACATTTACCTTAAACACTGTTTGTTCTGGAGACTGGGATAAGTATTCCACATTTTGACCAAATGCAGATGCATGTGTCAGCCTATGTCACTTAGTTACTTTCAAATATAGTCTAAATTGTTGAAAACGATCGTCAAAAACTGTTATTAAAAGGAATACAGGGAACCAAATTCCTTTGCTATTTATTTGAGCCCACAGGCCATTGTTTAATAACCATGAAGACTGAAAATATTACAGCTGGAGGAAAGACCAGTCACTTTTTGTATCCAACATACTTGTTCATATCCCAACTTTAATATTCCTGTCGAAAAAACAGTACATGCAAGTCTGGGAGCGAATATCAATATTCTGCAACTTTTCAGTAACAAAGTATCAACTGCAGTGCACCTCCCTATTTGGCACAGCCTAGGCTCTACATCTTAACATCTCCCAAAATCTTGACTTAAGGACCTCTCAATCGCTGGAGGCTGCTATGCTGAATGCGGTGCCTGTGCAGGCTATTCAGTGGTCCTGCCAAACACAAGCCACAATGCATCAGGATCTTTGTGTAATTTTGTATTCCAATGTGGCAGTTGTTCCCACCTTTGCCCACTCTAGGGGGTCCCAGTGGGGATAGGTCTCCATAGATTATTTGACTTGATCGTGTCAACTGCAATACACAGTAACATTTAGCGTCCCAGCATACAGCTTCAAAAGCACACTTCACGCAATATACACAGCCCCGGTCTATGCCAGCAATTCTTCACATATTAAATGTTAAACTTAGAGATACTATTCAAAAGTTTTATTCACTTGGATAAAACATGCATTCATACAAAGGCTGACCAGTCTAGCAGCTGCCGCGAGAGTGTAATTTTCAGATTGAGCGATTCAGTTCCTGCCCTCCTCCTCCTCTCTCTCTCTGTTTCTTTTAATAACTTAGGCCTATGATAAACTTGGTAACAAAAGTTTTTTTATTCCCCAAAGATGGAGGTAAAGCAACAGCACATGTTATAACTTCAAAAGACACACCACCTATTAGTTAACAATTTGACAAAGTCAAACAAGATTTTCCCATATAAGCTAGTCCAGGCATGCACCCAGTGATGAGTGTGCTCTTGAGCTTGAGAGGTCACTACGTCACTTCTGCTTTCTCTGGGCCCTCAGTATGTCAGTAATGATGCTTCTAGGCTCAGCAGTGATAGCAACTTTATTGCTCACTACAGGCATTAATTGAAGATAACTTTTTTTTGGACAATAATGTTGCTAAAAGTGTCCTCTTTTGAAGCATGTGAAGAAAAGGGATGCCTTTCCATCGGCTTTGAATCAAAGGCACTTACAATAATTTACACTTTAAGAAGTGTATAGAATTATCTGGGAATGAGTGCCTATACACTGTGCAATAAAATGAACTGCATCATGTATTTACTTTATAGTATACCTGGTTCACTCAGAGCAAAGCACCCAACTCGGTCTCCATCGACAAATGGATTGATAAATTTCTCCTTCTGATCTTCGTTGCCAAAATGTTTCAGTGGTCCCAGGTATAAAGACTGCAAGTACAGAACACCAGTCAGATAAAATTGCGTGTTTTTCGTTCTCTGACTTTTCACTGTAAACAATGGTCCATTCATGCACACAATTCATAGTCACAATCAAGTCACACCACTCTTAGCGGGGATATAGAATTCTTTTTATCTGCTGCAGTCCTCAGTGCTAATAGTTTTGGTATTTTACTGCCCTCCACTTACATCCAAAGCAGACCCAAGCTCCATGTAATTATCAGGGAGGTGGACATGACATGCATGTGCCTGATGTTACGGCCACTCCCAGTGTAGTAGAGATAACACTGAACTTGGTCTGTTTTGGAGGCAAGTCCTCCACTCAAACTTGCTTGTCCATCTGTGCAAACCTCATTTAGAATTGATCCAAATTTTCCGGTTGCTCCAGGGCTAGTGCTTTCAGATTTGAATTGCCTTGGTTGGAATTATACTTACCTCTCTCTCTATATATGTACATACAAAATACATCCTTGTTTGCACACCTGAGACAAAACTCATGCCATTTTGAAGCAATTACTTCACACAATCAGAAAAGAGAAAAAGTTACATCCCTACATAGTGTGACTATACTACATGAATCAAATTTGTACACATAACATGTCACCATCATTGATTGATTGATTGATTCTTTATTCTTTAACCAGGGTTACTGGCTCAGTGAGGATTCACTGGTCTTCCGCCAGGCCCTGGATGGTGCAATGGGAATACAATGACAATATGACGAGATGATCCAGTTGATAAATAAAATACACATAAGAAGAATAACAGAAACATAAAATATACATTTACATATAAATAAAGTGAAAACATGTATATAGATAAAAACATATTAACTAAGGTAAAACAATAAATACATGTATATAAAATGTGAACAGTGTCTTATCTGGGAGGGTAATGGATTACTGATGGAGGGATTTAATTGCTGATTTAAACAGGGAAAGGAAGGGAAGCTGCCTTATTTCCATTTTAATGTCCCTCGGTAGGCAATTGTATTTCTACCATAATTCAGGTTGACCGAAGGCACATGAAAATTGTTACTTTGGGCTGCTCTGGTTGCATGTGAATGGATGGTATGGGAGTAAGTGAAGTTGCGTGTAACTGATACTGGTAGGAGACTGTTCGCAGCTTTATACATAAAAATATCCAGGTGATATTTTCTTTTGTCGTCTAGCATGGGAAGATTACAGAGATTGTGCAGTTCTTGGACAGCAGTGTATTTGTTAGTCTTAGTTATTATACGTAATGCCTTGTTCTGAAGAATTTGAAGTCTTTTTTTAAACTGTACCGGGGCAACATCCCAAATAATGTCACAGTAGTCATAGTAGGGGGTGACAAGGGATTTATAGAGTGTTAAAAGAATATGCTGAGGAAGATATCTACTGGTCCTACCAAGAACTGCAATCCTTCCATTAACTTTTTTGGTAAGGTAGTCGACATGTTGTTTGAATGAGAGTGTGCTATCCAGTATGACACCCAAGTACTTGAAAGCAGAAACATGTTCAATTTCTTCATTGCCGACAAGTATTTGTGCTGGTTCAAGCTTTTTTATTTTACTTGAGGTGCCAAAAAGCATAAATTTAGTCTTCTTGACATTTAAAGTAAGTTTGTTTGACTGGAACCAACCTGAGACAGTGAGCAACTCTTCATTAAGGGTTCTCACTATCTCAGCATGGTCCAGCCCAGAGCAATATATGGCGGTGTCATCTGCAAATAGAGAGATCTGACATGTTCTGACAACTGATGGTAGGTCATTAATGTAAAGGATGAACAGAAGCGGGCCCAAAATAGATCCCTGAGGGACACCGCATGTTATATTCTTTGGTTCAGAACACATTCCATTGATCACAGTCTGCTGTGACCTACCAGATAAATATGAGTTAAACCAATCATATTCGATACCAGCTATACCATAATTCTTACGTTTTTGAAAAATGATAGGGTGGTTCACCGTATCAAATGCCTTCTTTAGGTCCAGGAAAAGGACTCCACAGCAACGTCCCTGGTCAATGTCTTTTTGGATAGAATCAACAAACTGTGCCAGAGCAGTCACTGTGGAGTGACCCTTCCTGAAACCAGACTGAAAAGGAGCAAGACATCCATGTTGTGTCAAAAAGGTGTATAGTTGGTCATGTACAGCCCGTTCCAGTACTTTCATTGTAACTGGGAGTACTGAGATAGGACGGTAGTTATTTACATTACTCTGCTGACCTTCTTTAAACACAGGGGTCACCTTTGCCCTTTTCCACTCTTGGGGGACCTACCCTGTCACCAGGGTTTTATTGAATATATGAGTGAGGGGGGCTGATAGAACAGATGAGCCATCTTTAAGAAGACGCGTGCTTATTCTGTCCAGGCCAGTGGCCTTCCCATTGGGTAAGTGTATGAGCTGGTCAGCAACAAATTCATTTGTGATGGGAGTGAAGTGGAAAATAGCGTCAGTGTTCTTAGTGTCATGAGATGCAGCACATTGTGGTATTTTGTTAGCTAGGGAGTCTCCAATTCCAGCAAAGAAGGAATTGAAGGCTTCAGCAATGTCTGATATGAAAATACATATACATTTAACACAAACGTCACACTATTTCCTTAATCTGACTACACAAAGTACATGTACTCAGTAACATATGACATATGTGCAGGTGTGGGGAGAGAGAGAGAGAGAGAGAGAGAGAGAGAGAGAGAGAGAGAGAGAGAGAGAGAGAGAGAGAGAGAGAGAGAGAGAGAGAGAGAGAGAGAGAGAGAGAGAGAGAGAGAGAGAGAGAGAGAGAGAGAGAGAGAGAGAGAGAGAGAGAGAGAGAGAGAGAGAGAGAGAGAGAGAGAGAGAGAGAGAGGCAATCCATGCACATGAAATAGCACTTTTATTTCATTGCAATCATGTTTTTTATGTTATTTTATACCTACATATTTCACCAATAAGGCATGATTTATATTTCTGTTAGTGGAGTAGTGCCAGGAATTGTAAAATTGAAGCCAATTTGCCTAAAATGACAGTCAGTTTGGCAGTGGTAAATGTCTTCAGACCATCTCTTGTAGCCTATGGCTAACTGGCTGATGGCAACAGCCAACCCAGCTATTACAGTCTCAGGACAGGTACATCCTTCACTATCCTTAGTATTCAGCTTTATACTCACGTTGTTGACACTCATAATGACACCAGTGGAGGCACACCCACGACTGATCTCCTCCAAGGCAACTGCATACGCCAAGTAGTCCAGTCCAGTGCCACCATATTTCTCGTCTATATCTACACTCAAAAGACCCAGTTCACCCAGTTTTTTCACCTATACAGGGTAAAATACAAGACATTTTTCACTTGTAGAACCTCATTTATCATTTGTTAGTCATGCTATTCAAAGACTATACTATCCAGTTTCAATTTCATTAAATCATTCTGTCTTAAAGAGAATGTAATTTTACAGGCCTTTCTACAAAACCCACTATCTGGTAGTCAGTGGCTTTGCCTTTGACCAGGAACATCAGAGAGCACTGGATCAGCATTTAAGTAAAATATGGTGATTAACTGCAGGACTTAACATTTAGGTTTCTTGTCTGACAACCTCTTTTTAAACTGAATTTAAGACAAGTACTTGGTTAAATCTGCACAAAACTCAAGAATTTACTTGTCCAACCCAGAAATTTCCTTGTTCTGGACAAAAGAGCTTGCCTTAACACTTGCTAATCTGTGTCTGGGGATTTTGGGTAAATTTCCAAATGTTGGACCCAATATATTCTGTATCTATGATATAACTGTTATCATAACTATATATCACCAGGTTCAGTGGAAGTAGTGCTCTTGGGTTCTGTAAGTGCCAAAATGAAAACAATAGGTGTAATACTTGGTTACCATATTAACTGAAGTATTGTTTTATATTGTGATATTTTGCATGATAACTAATGTTTAACATTATATTATGACATGGTTCACAAAGGTCAATGTTGCGTTCCTAAACCCTTTCCGGTGCTGGGATCTTGACAGGTCAGATCACGAATACATTTATGCTGTTGACGTTTGCAAAATACATCGCTTGCATAAAATACAGTTTAGAACAGTTGCCAAGGCAACCATGTTTAGTCAGCTTATTTGATAAGTTGGTCAATTACTGCAATGCACATAGCCACATGAATTAAGCAAATTTCAATTAAAACACATTTGTGAGTATAATATATTTAGAAAGTTTGCGAGTTAGAAACTTTTGCCACAGGGAAGCTGCAAATAGACCTCAGAATATGAGTTGCTGAAATTACATGTATGTCAAGGTCACCTGAGGTCCTTGACATGGCTGCCACCTTGTATTTTTCACCTTTTGCAACAAATTTTATCATTATTGGACAAGAAAATATTATGGATCAATCCCAAACAGGCCTTGAATGGCCAGAAATGTAGCACAGATGATAAATGACCCTTTTTCACCCTACTTTTGCTCTAAAATCATTAATTCAGTTAAGAATTTGCCATTATCATGTGATTATGTGGCCTCACAGAACCAAGTGGTAGTTCCATTTGACTGCCTCTGGCCGGCAAGATGCAGTGCACCCCTTGTGACCGTTTACACATATCAATATACATGTATACAGGTGCCGGCCATAACTTCAAAAAGTACAATGGCATTCCATTTGCCAAATTAACGCTATGACGGGGAGGTGTACGTTACAGATGCTATATAGCGCAAATCAGTGGTTCTCTTATGCAACATAACCTGCAAAGTGACCTAGGAAGGTTAGTCCTCGTATACGTGGACTGCAATGATAATTTGCATGAGTACACGTATGCGCAGACTCCGACTGGAAAGAGTTACATCAAGCTCTGAAGAGCTGAGGAAGTTGACTATTATTTGCTTGGTCATGGGAAAACAAATTGTCAAATCATCATCATCATCATCATCATCATCATCACCATCATCATTTATATTTTGAAATTTTTATTCCCACAATGTCTGAGCATTACCTGCTCTTTCGGAAACTTTGACTCCTTGTCCAACTGGCCTGCAATTGGGACAAGTTCTTTGTCCGCAAAGTCTCGGCATGTACTGCGTAACATTTCATGTGTCTCTGGCAAAGCAGCCAGATTGGCCATCCCTCGCCATGAGTGACACACATCTGAAAAGACAAAACCACAGTAAAAAATGAAAAAGAACCCTTTTACAGTGGGATAGGCAGCAAAAAGGACTCACACAGAAACAGTAAAACCTCCCTAACCGAACACCTCCATATGCCAAACACCTCTCTATACTGACCACCATTTCTCAGTCCAAAATATATACATGTACTTCCAATGTAAGCAAACCTCCCTATACCGAACACCTCACTATTGCGAAAACTTCCAGTCGCAAGGGTGTTCAGTATAAGGAGTTTTTACTGTATTTGTGACTGAGAAATGGTGTTCAGTATAGAGACCTGTTTGGTCAGAGAGGTTTTACTGTATTTGACTTTGATATATCCAATATCTTGACCAATGGTGTTCAGGGTTTCCCACATTGGCCCCTTAGAATTATGGAGCGATTCCAAATGAACTTTTGAATTACATGCTACCAGCATTGGCACCATCTGGTTGAATTTGGCAAGTTTTGTCATGCATGGTGCTTGTAGGATCTCTAGAAGGTGAACAGCCTCATTGGTG
This sequence comes from Hermodice carunculata, assembly GCA_964020975.1. NCBI lineage: Eukaryota > Metazoa > Annelida > Polychaeta > Eunicida > Amphinomidae > Hermodice > Hermodice carunculata. The sequence goes on from OZ026620.1 coordinate 59,995,253, forward strand.
AGATTGTCTGGACTTCTTGATACCTTTGACAAAACAGATACATTTGTAGTTTGCAGCCAGGTATATCGGAACTTGTTACAGCTTGCTTTGGTTGTCAATCAGCATGTTCACTAGCCCATGGTTTCTTTTGTGGCATCTGGAATACAGCCACATATTCTCATGTCACAGGTTGGTATTTCTGTGGTTAGAACTCAGAACATTTTTATTTGACAAACATACCACATATATCAGGCAAGTACAAACAATACTGGTAATCAATATCTATAGCAATGTACAAATTAATTGAAAATGTATAGTCAGGATAACCCCTGTTAAGAACAAACATCTGCTATCACGAGGGCTACCTAGGAAGACATATCAATGCAACACAGCTGTCGAGAAATAAGAAAAAATATACCTTAACATGAGACTGTTTAAAAAGTATCTGTTACATACATAACAATTTATAATAGTACAAACGTCTGGGTATTTCTTGATCATATGATGTTTTTGTTACTTGGCAAAACCTTGTAACGAATGGGTGTACATTTTCAATCAGTAGATGTTGCAGTTTGTTGTATGTAAAACCTTGAGCCATTAATAGGAAGCTGGAAAACCACACTGTGGTCATAGAAACATGAATTCAGATTGATTCTCTGATTCCCACGTACTTTGAAAGTAGAACCCATAGCTACTGCTATCAGTACCAAAGTACCATGAAAATTGAGCAGTCCTAAAAGATCAATGGCTAAGATACTGTTTATAAATGTGCTTATTTTCCCTATTCCATCACAAATGATCATTAAATGACTGTGTCACCGCAAAAAATTATACATGTGTTTTTATATATGTACTAAAATTCACCATCATGGCATTTCAGACAGTAGGCCAATCAATAGGTGTGAACAACATGCATTACCAACTGAGAAGTAGGGTAAAAAAGACCCATAGCAACCTTTATCTATGTAAAACATGCTGATCTAAAACAGCCAAACCTACACTTTAAGTATCAAACCTGAAGAAGATTTGTATCTGTATCTTGTATCAAATTCTCAAGTATATGTATAAATAGAGAAACATGTAGTTTTTAAGCATCACTGATTTGAAATTCAAACAAGAGGCCCATGGGCCTAATGCTCTGCTGGCACCGTGGCTATATTGCACCTGTTCATTTCAAAGTTGCGAGTCCTCAAGTGGCTTTTGAACATATAAAGCTTATGTAAACTTAGTGTATAAAATGGCCACCAGATGACACTTCACTCCACATGTAACCATAGCTTATTTGTGCAACTTCTGTGATGGATATTGTTGCATGTGCCAATACACCGAGTGAGTCCTTAACTTTATGTCCTCAGTGATGTTGGGAAAGAAGATCAAGGTCATCCAGGTTATGTAATACAAGACTTATAGGCCTGGTGCTGTGCCAACATTGGCATTGATGTCCAAGCTACACCTTTCCATTACGAAATCACCTCTTTCATTTTTACAGGCATGGTGACCTCACAAAAATGGGTGAAGGTCACTGATATTATATAACATTGACCATGGTCTATATATCCTATAAATTTGGCAAGTCTAATCCAATTACTTTTCAAGATATGGAATTTTATATCTTAAAACACATTTTGGCTCATAATTTCCATCAAATTACAGGTGGCGCCACTTGTATCAACTAATTAGACTTTGACTTTCTCCACAATCGCACCACATCCAGTGAAGATCCACCACAAATTAAACATGCTAAAGTCTTCACATTTAGCCCCTATATTACATAATAACGTAGGTGGTGCCACCAATATCGAAGGGGCCTAGATTTCCATGCACCATTTAAGTCTTAAAAGTTCAAGTGGGCTAACTTGACAACTGTGGACGATATCACTCTAACGAGCAAAAGTTTATCGCGGATGGAGAGATATGGGCAGTCACATAAGCTCTGTAACTATTGGTCTGCACAGCTGAAAATATGTTTCGGTTTCTGTAACTTGCATAGAAAAAAGGGTAGTTTCTGTAACTTGCACTGAAAAAAAGGTCACATATGCGAGTGAATGTAAATACACATGTGCACTGTGCAAAGATAATTTGGTCGGTGCCTGTGATGTCACAGTGAACGAGTCGAAGAAGTAATTCTTTTGCAAAGCATGACTTCCAATGGTAAAAATAAAATTCCAAAGGGACCTTATTTTGCATGTTTTAAATGAACCATGGACCTATTATCCGATAATAGGTCCATGAATGAACGCTTCCCCCCCCCCCCCCCTTAAATTAAGTTAAGACGGAGTCGACAGCTTTCCTTGGCATGGGTTGGATACGAACTTAAGTGCAGCATGTAGCCCTTAACTGCAGGTAAATAATAGCCTAAATAGGCCAATGTCTTCGAAGACTGGTCTTACAAAATAAACAAATAGTATGGTCTGTCACGACAAGTGGTCTCTATAGCAGATACCACTGTACAAAAGATGCATACATTTTATTATTTCCTCGTGGAACAACAAGGTCGTCTGGCTCTACCTTCACAACCGCTTCTTTTTTAAAAGAAAACTTGTTACATAAACTATTCGCTTCGCTTCTTTTTAAAAAGAAGACTTGTTACATAAACTACCCGCATATTGATGTGAATGTTAGCTCCAGGAAGCCCAACCCATTGTTATTGTTGGCGATGCCGATATTTACTCACCCTTATAAATATCGCCAACAATAACAATGGGTTGGGTTCCCTGGACCCGGGTCTGGAGCTTTTAAGTTATATATGTGAATCTGTGACTGTGCACTGCCAGTCACACTTCTCACACTCACAGTGTCAGCGGTCAGTGCAACTTCCAGTTGACTGCAACAGCAATTATTCCCTCCTGTGAAACATTCCAAATATAAATGTAATACTTATCACAAGAAAAAGTTCGAATCTGTATCGATGGCTTTCGTTTGAATTTTTGTCTTACCGTGTTTTACGTGGGAAAATTGTTTAAAATTTCTTGTCATCTGCCGCAGACTTCTGCACAACGCCATCGCTGTTTGTTTTCTTGTTCCAACACAAAAGATTCGGTCCGTCTAATTACCGAAAGCAACAGAAAGTTACCAAAAATAACCCAAAGTGACCGAAAGCAACCGAAAGCAACCGAAAGCAAGCTATTTTTAGATCATATATACCGAAAGCAAGCTTTCATTTACAGTGGACAGATATGTATACGTTGGTTACCGTGCGCAATTGCGACCTTAATTTCTGCATTGTTCAGAGTCATTAAATAGTTGTCACAACGTTGCTGGACGTAATAATGGAGCTCTACCCCCGGGGATTTACGCCACAGGGCCAGGGGGTACGCGTGACATTGTGCAAGAGTCCGGGTATAGCGAGGTGACTATGACTTTCAGGTCTCCTGTGCCAACAGGACCGCGGCACAAAAGCGGTTGACCACAGAATTATTATTATGACACAACCGTCCCTCTAACACAATGGGGTTGGCCGTGAACACCTCGCTATGACCATACAGACATCTCCAGCCCAGAAATCTATCTGGGAGTATGAATGTTATCCTACTGGAATCAAATCTATCTAGGAGCTTTGAAGTTATCCTGGCTACATGAAACACAGAAAGGAAAAAATGACCATAACGGCATACAGACATCACCAGCCCATAAATCTATCTAGGAGCATGAATGTTATCCTACTGGAATCAAATCTATCCAGGAACATTTAAGTTATTCCGGCCTCAAGAAACATGAAATTTATGTTATCCTAAGAGAATCAGATCGCTCTGGGAGCGTAAAAAATATCCTGGCTACACGAAACACACGCACACACACACACACACACACACACACACACACACAAACAAACAAAAAAGAAAACAAAAAAAAACAAAAAACAAAAAACAAAAAACAGGACCGGACAGACACCACCATCCTAAATCTCTCTCTCTCTCTCTCTCTCTCTCTCTCTCTCTCTCTCTCTCTCTCTCTCTCTCTCTCTCTCTTGTCATCATTTTTGTTGTTTGATTTGATTTGATTTGATTTGATTTGATTTTATTCAGGCAATCATCATAAAATATAAATACACAGAGTAAAATATCTTATAAAAGGAAGTTAGAGTAAAACAAAAAACAGGTGAATCAACCAAGCTTTCATGAAATGATGACTACCTGGGATATATACACAATAAAGTCGTTAAGACTTATTTCCATTGTGGTCCCTGGCAGTCCACAGACTGGGTGGCTCGGAATAGTGAGTTTGGATGAACCAACAAATTATGAATATCACAGATATGTTTATTTCGATATATTTAAATGTAAATTAATTAAAACTTATTGTATTCTCTGGATAGCATGATATTAGTTAGATGTTTCTTAACTGCAGGTTTAAAGGTAAGGATCGAGTCCTTGGATTTAATTTCTGAGGGCAACCGATTCCAGAGTTTTATAGCAGAATATAGGAAGGATGTCAGTCCAGGCCCCCCAACTCCTGGGACCACCAGGGAATCCACGCTTGAGCGAGTAAAATGGTTGTGAACGTTATCGGTGCGGACCATATTTTCTTTCTATAATCTGGACATGTGCCCCTTACTATTTTAAACATGTGTGTCAGTTTGTCTTGTTCGACTCTGCCAGAAACACCCAGCCATCCTAAATCGGACATTTGTTCAGCACCAATATGGGTTCTTGCCTGCCATTTATTAATAAAACGGATCATTTTGTTTTGACAAACCTGGAATTTCTGTTTTGTTTTCAAGGTCACAGTGCTGTGCCAAGCCGCACACGCGTAGTCAAAGTGAGGTTGGATTAGCGCTGAGCAAAGAAGTTTCCTTGTTCTTGTGCTCAGCCCCAATCCTTGCCTATACAAAAATTTGAGTTTAGAGTTGATTGTATTCAAAACTGATTCTGCATGAAGTTCTCCAGAAACATTCTGGTCCAGCATCATTCCCAGATATTTGACCTTAGAGGATGATTTTATTTCTTGATTATTGCATGTGATTTTGAGAGACGAATTTTTCTTAATTTTAGGTTTTGTGCCGAACAATATTGATTCCGTTTTGCCCAAATGAAGAGATAGCTTGTTATCGATCAACCATTGGTTTAGCGACCACACACACACACACACACAACTATCACAAGAAATATTGTTTTTAAAATAGGAAAATTTGGTTGTTCATGGGGATGGTCTATTTACTTTGCATAACTTCATAAAAGAAACATTATCAAAAGTATTTGCCTGAGCCTTAGAGGCGGGGATAGGGTGTATGAGGGAAGGTTTTTCTGTCCTTTTATGGGGGGGGGGGGGGCTACAAGCGATGAGTGTTGGGGGATGTATCCAGGGCCAGGGGCCCACCACAGCTGTGTGAGAGTGTGTGGTGGACTCTTTGCCTCGGCTCTGGTCCTGGTAAACATGGCAGCATGAGCTGATTAGCATAATCATGGTTTCCTCCATCTCATCATCATCATCTTCTCTTTTTTTTTTTTTTCCTTCCTAGGCCACCTGTGTCACACAGGACCGCGGCGCATAAGCGGAGAGCCACAGTATTATTATTATTATTATTATTATTATTATTATTATTATTATTATTATTATTATTATTATTATTATTATTATTATTATTATTATTATTATTATTATTATTATTATTATTATTATTATTATTATTATTATTATTATTATTATTATTATTATTATTATTATTATTATTATTTATAAGCAAACCTCTTCGTTTTTATTATTCCTGTGGCTTTCTTTTCTTACATCAAGACTGGAGCAAAAAATATATGGTATATTTTCCTAACTTATGTCGCTGGTAAATTTGTTTCACAAAATCGCCTGCTTAGCTGAATTTCAGGCCGGTCCAAATTCAAAAAAAAGAAGAAGAAGAAGAAGAAGAAGAAGAAGAAGAAGAAGAAGAAGAAGAAGAAGAAGAAGAAGAAGAAGAAGAAGAAGAAGAAGAAGAAGAAGAAGAAGAAGAAGAAGAAGAAGAAGAAGAAGAAGAAGAAGAAGAAGAAGAAGAAGAAGAAGAAGAAGAAGAAGAAGAAGAAGAAGAAGAAGAAGATAGTTTCTTCAGACTTTTTATGAAACTTCAACCATACAGATAAATATTTATCAGGCCGAAATTTCTTGCGTAGCAGACCCAGGGCCTTTGACATTTGGGATGGCACCACCAACAAAATACAAATGTGGCAGAGAGTCCGCTAAGCAGACAATAACACAAAAAAGACATAGTGAGAGAACAAAGTCAGTTCTGATTACCCTACGTATCTGCATTTTTTCAAAAATATCTTGACCTTGCTGCATTTCTTCAATCCAAGGTGTATTTTGGGTGTGTTTTTGGTGTATGGAGAGCTTTCCTATGGTAAGACCATCACCCTCCATCCCCCCCCCCCCAAATTGAAGGTGATTAAATCCTGTAAAAACACAATTCAATATTTGGACATCCCAAGTGCACCCACCCCTCTCCCACCAAGTAATGCTGACCCGGCCCCAAATTCATTTATTTATTTATTTATTTATTTATTTATTTTATTTAAGAATTTGTTTACCCTGGGTGACCCTTTCAGAGCACAGCTCTGTTCTTCCAAGGGGCCCAGCATACATCTAGATGAATAACTTAACTTAAAATTTAATGTGAAAGGAAACAAAACTAAAACTTACTAACAGCTTAAAAGGGTTAATATGACTAGGCAAAATTTCTAAACAAATCTACAAACTAGAAAACTAAAAGGAGTTGAGAAACACAGGTACTAAAATACATCATTTAAAAAAATGAGCCTTATACTGACAGTTAAAATCACACACATTTTTACAGTTCTTTAAAATGTTCGGCAGGCTACTAAAAATGCAAGCACCTTCATACACAAGCGAACGTTTGAATATACTTTTTTTAAGGAAAAGGAACATTGATAGTATTTCCCGTTTCGTATAGTGTTGAATAGTGATTAATTTCATTTAGAAGGCAGATTTGGTCTATGGCGGCAATCACATATTCATGTATGTATATGTGATTACCACCATAGCAGAGGTAAGCTGTGTGTATAAGTATAGGTACAGCATTCAAAATCCATACAATCGGATCAAATAGCAAACAAACAAACAAAAATTAAAAAAAAAATCAATGAAGCTTCTAACAAATTTTTATACACCCACTTGGGGAGTGGGAGGGAAAAATTACAGCCCTACCTGGTGTAGATTGATCAAAAGTAGGTGAACAGAGGTATGCCCAGGTGATTTCAAAACAACACTCATCAGGGACTGGTGAAACTGAATTTGACTTGATGACGTCTCTTTCCACCCCCCACCCCCAAACCGAGGGAGTCTACCACCTTTACATCTAAAATTTTTAAGTTTATGCTTAGAGTGTGGCAAATGTTTCATCAAACGCAGTATGAAAATTTAGTATTTTTCTTTAATAATTTAAAAAAAAAAAAAAAAACAGACAATAAAAAAAAAAAAAAAAAAAAAAAAAAAACAACAAACAAAAAAAAAAAAAAACATATTTGGAGTTCTGCGTAAGATGTGCAAGACATCACTGGGTCAAGCTGTTATCTTGTTGGAGCGTGAATTAGTGACCCAAGGGGCGGGTTGGGGGAGGGAGACTTCAACTACTGTGATCATGTCTGGGATACATGTAAGCTCTGCTTCAATCGAGTTTAGAGGACTTTGCTTTCAGTATGTCAACTTCTGCTTTTCATCTAAATACATGTATTATACTTTTTGTGATATTCGGAAATGTAAAGCAATCTTACTACTATATATACAGTTATCATAACTATGTTACTACGAAAGCCCGAGGCTAGACATAATTGGGGCCTATTTTCCTCGGAAGGGGTAAGTATACCTGCTATGCGCGCAAGTGAATGAAAGTGGCGTTTATGTTCATGAATACTTACGCATATTAACCTAAGATTCCTTCTATTGTTACATTGAACCTTCAATCATATTATCATCCCACAACAGCTATTGACTCCTAGTACTTCTATTGCTTGTTGAAGTTCGAAACACACACACTCGATCTCAGGACAACCACAGCAGTTGCTGACTTCCAGTTCAGCGTTATGAACGAGTTTATGACTTTATGTTTATAAAACTTTATTATTAACGCTTGCGATTGAAAATTAGAAAATGTTGGTTCGTGTGCATTTTCAAAGTGGGAGATACCATGGAAGTATTATTGAGATACCAACAGAGGGAATTGTAGGTTCATGTGAACAAAAAGTCGGCAAGTGGAATGACTCGCGTTACCGAAAGTACGTGTGTCTAAAAATAGCTTGCTTTCGGTCGCTTTCTGTTGCTTTCGGTCCCTTTTGCTTCCTTTCGGTTGTTTTCGGCCGCTTTCTGTTGCTTTCGGTAATTAGACGGACCCCAAAAGATTCATGAGGGACCAGCTATTGCTCCATTTTCTCATTAGCAGGATCGTGTGATCGTGATGGTTGGCCTTGAAGTTGAAACATAATTGTGTTTTAATAACGCACACACACACACACACACACACACACACACACACACACACACACACACACACACACACAATTCCGCAAAAAAAAGAATATAAAGTAAGTGCAGATCGTCACGTTTTGCACGTATGAGGGAACTGAGTGTTCATTATTTGGTAATCCCACCGCTGAGTCAGGCCATATATTATGGCAAAGATAAGAAAATAGATTTAGACTAGAAAAGAAGATTGCGTCACAGCAAATCGCAAATCTGTCCGGGTGCCTTCAAAATTAAAACAGTTTGAAATGCTACACTTTGCCATTGTCCAACATAATATGAGTTGTATGTATAAACCTAATTTACATAAATTAAAATGCTACAACTCTGGTTCTTAGATGTGGCCATGTCACAAATTTATAAACTGAAGTTTGAATGACACCGGTACAAAATTTTTGAAGCTATTCAAAGATCTTAATCTTGTGTATTTGTGTAATTTACATAAATTAATAGCCTACAGCTTTGGTACAATGGATGCGGTTATGTCACAAAACTGCAAATTGAAGTTGGAATGATACCTCAATGTACATGTTTAATAATTTTGAAGTTATTCAAGATTGAGATTTTAATATGTACTCACCATATTTGCATAAATTGAAATTTTAAAGTTTTGGTTTGTCGAATGCTGCTGCGTCACAAACCTACAAAGTTGAAGTTGGAATGACACCTTTATCTATAATAGTTTTGAAGCTATTCAAGATTGAAATTTTGCATGTTCACCTAATTTGCATAAATAAAAATTATACAACTTTGGTTCATGGTTCTTTAAATGCGGCTATGTCACAAGCTCATAAATTGAAGATGGAATGTCACCTCTATCAATAATAGTTTTGAAGCTATTCAAGATTGAAATTTTGCATACCCACCTAATTTGCACAAATTAGAATCCAACAAATTTGGTTCATGGTCCATTAGATTTGGCTTTGCAACAAACCCATAAACTAAAGTGGAATGGCACCTCTATCTATAATAGTTTTGCAGATATTCAACTTTGAATTTTTCCATTACCTCTAATAAGCATAATTTGAAATACTACAACTTTCATTTTTACTGTCCATTATATTGGCAGGTGTCACAAACCTATGGATGCACATTGGAATTCTGTGTCTATATCTGCAATTGCTTTCAAGATATGGAGCTTCTAAAATTTTAATTGTCCAAAATTTGCATAATTTCAAACATCATGACTATTTCAAATGATATACACAATTTCACTGGTAGGTCAGTCACAGACAAGTTTGGTAGCTTTCGGAATGATAGTGTCCGAGAAAAACTCCGAACAAATTTGGGTGCCATGGAAAGAGAGGAAGAAGTGAAGAATCCGAGGAAACACAATATGTCTGGGTTGGCACCCAAACATACAAAAAACAAAAAAACAAAACAAAACCAAAAAAAAAAAAAAACGGTTCCTCACATTCACGACCTTAAGGGGTTCAGTGACAATACAAATGGTATTAAATGTGCAGTAGTAAATACAAATCAGTCGAAGACACATGATGATGATGATGATGATGATGATGATGATGATGATGATGATGATGATGATGATGATGATGATGATGATGATGATGACGACGACGATGACGATGATGGGTGAAAACTAAATATTTACAGAGCTATTTCTTGACAATATTCAGGTGGAATGGATGCAGTGTTGAGACGTTTAATTTGCCATTTTAATGTTGTAAAAGCCTTCAAGTTTTGCACAAGATTTAGCTACAGCGTGGCCAGTGCCCCCTCTATGTGTTAACGTATACATGAACTTAATTTGTAAATCGGTGTTCGAAAATCCAAGCCATTCTTTCTGGGGTTGTTATGCCTGATGTCTGGGTAGAACAAACCATTTATAATAAAAAGGCCTTTATTGGTGAATTTGAAGCGAAATTATACAAACTTTACATGTCAGATAGTTTTAACAGCCTACAAGTTATCAATGATGAGCAAAAACTTAAGAAGACTACAAATTATTTCAAACAGGTTCTCGCATGGAAACTTAATTACTTGTTGTCCCTCGTACTTACTTCATGAGTGTAGAAGCTCGTTTTAGGCTGAGCTCACACAGGTTGCAAACAGAATTGGGAATGCATTATCAGGCAAAACAGGCATATGAAGACCGGATATGCAAAAAAAAAAAAAAATGAAATTTGAATGTGGTGGAAAACGAACTCGATGCTCTTCTAATTTATCCTGCCCATGATGCATAGAGAGAACATATGTTCAGAGTTATCAGACTGTAAGATTTGGAAAAAAACGTCTTCTTGTGATCGATTTATAAGCTTGATGTCAACCAAGGAGCCAAATGTATTGCTTGCTTTTGGAAAAATTCTTGTACAAATGCTTTGACTCTGTAACTATGACACGCTAGACAAGAAGCTCCTATTTTATGTATTAATATGGAACTCCTATTTTAGTATTGATATGTTATTTCATTTTATACTCAATGTACTACTTTTCATGTGGTCACATTGCTGGAACTCGAGTCAATTTCTTTGTGCATTTACCTGCAGTGGCAGTCACCTACTGTATGCGCGCACTTTCTCTTGGCGGAAGGCATGACCACATACAGCAAGTTTTACTGTATATTCTTTCCTGGTGCATCTTGCTGCTAAATGGTGCACAGAATAGATTCCATACTATGGTGTATCGTCTCCCCTTTGGCAAATAGCGCACATGTGCGTGTGCGTTGTGTAGTTTTTCCTATTAAGGACTAGAACTTACGCCATTTTCCTCGTGCCTTAGTTGTATTTGTGTCTTTTTGGATAGGGGACCAGCCTGCACAGACCTATCAACCAAGCATAAATGGCTCAAAGCTAAGAGAACCGTATTTGTGTCTTTTTGCCAGAACCACTTCCTAGTAGTCATTAGCCTATTCCGCAGTCCGAACTCTTTACTCTCCATAAGCTAACCTATTACCGGCTAACCTATACACATACGAAAGTACTGTTGTCCATGTTGCACAAGGTAATTATGTTTGGTTTGACAGATATTATTTGTGTTATATTACCTCATATGTTTTATATTTATCATATACTGTGATAAACAGGTCACTTGTGACATTTTCATTCAATAAAAATTGCTTACTCTACTCAGACAATTAAAGTTGTTGCATTTGATTCTTCTTCTTCAGATTACAGCCAACGCTCACTTATTAGAGCCCGGTAGACTGCATATGAAAAGAAATAAAGTTAGTAAACAGTTAGTTTTGGAAAAGACAGGTTAACCGAAAGTTTAAAAACAAAAGTGATTAGATGTGAGTAAGAGGGTTAAAAGATGGATTTTCATCCAGCCATAACTCTGTCAATTTTCATCCAATTTTAACCATGTTGGACCCACATTTTTTAAGTAACCTGACAGAAAACATGTAAGCCTAAAATGTCCGATAGTGATTTTTTAAACAGACTGATGCCAAAAAATTAAAATTAAGAAGCAAAACAGACAAGTCTAAAATCTGTAAAATTATTGCAGCCAAACTTTCTAATAATCTTTGGATTTTTTCTGCAAAATATGTAGGACAAGTCAGAAAAGAATGAAAGTCATTAGTATTTAAGTCAAGAAAATGCAATAAAAATACAATTTTTCTTAGCCAGATATCAAGTACAATTAGGTAAGCTTGTAACTGTCGTAGGCCGCTGCTTGCTACCGATAGCCCCTGGGGGTTTAACCTACCAAAAAAACAAGCTAGCCTAAAATGTCTGAAAGATGCATATTAAAACAGAATGATGCCAAAAGATAGAATTAAGTAGCGAAACAGATAAGTATAAAATCTCTAAAATTATTGAAGCCAAACTTTCTAACCATCTCCGGATATTTACAGCAAAATTTGATCGAAAGTGCATCTTTGAATCCTCTTTACTCAAGTTTCTTGTGAAGAAATTTGGTTCTGGATGCAAAATCCTGAAAATTGAAACAAATACAACCAAATCTCAAAATTTGTGACAAAAATATATTATATCCAATAGCCTCCGAAATATTGCTGTCAGGGAAAGGATAATTAACCCAGACATTTTGTTTTTCCAGGAATGCTTTCTTTCTTTCTTCTTTACGACCAGATTTGGATGGATTTTTTTCGGACCCTATTATTCCGAAAACCACCAAACTTGCCATGGGGACTGACCTACCAATAAAATCTGCACCTGGTTTAGAATAATCATTATGTTAAAAATTATGCAGATTATGAAGGTACCCAGATAGATTTGCTGTGAAGCAAATCTTCTTTTCTAGTTCTTTCTTTCTTTCTTTCTGACCAAATTTGTCTGCAGTTTCTCTCAAACTCTATTATTTAAAATACCACCAAATTTTGCCATGGTGACTGACCTACCAGTGAAATTGTGCATATTATTTGGAATAGTCATGATGTATAAAATTATGCAAATTAGGGGCAATTAAAAATTTAAAAGCTCCATATCTTCCAAACTATTGCAGACAGACACAAAATTTCAATGTGCATGTATAAGTTTGTGACACCTGCCAATGTAATGGAAAGTAAATAAAAGTTTTAGCATTTTCAATTATAAATGCTCACTAGAGGCATTGAAAATTTTCAAAGTAAAACATCTCCAAACAAAACTATTATAGATATAGGTGCCATCCCAACTTCAATTTATGGGTTTGTAACATAGCCACATCCAATGAACCATGATCCAAAATTGTACAATTTTAATTTATGCAAAATAGGATGAATACACAAGATCTAAATCTAGAATAACTCCAAAGCTATTATACATGGAGGTGCCATTCCAACTTAAATGTGTAGGTTTGTGACATGACCACATCCAATGAACCATAAACCAAAGTTGAAGGCTTTTAATTTATGCAAATTATGCAAATACACAAAATTAAAATCTTGATTAGATTCGAAACTGTTACAGATAGTGACCAGTCATCCAAACCTCAGTTTGTAAGTTTATGACATGGCCACATGCAATGGACCAAGAACCAAGGTTGTAGCCTTTTAATTTATTCAAATTAAGCTTATACACAAAATTTAGATAATGTTGAACAAAGGCAAAATGTAGCATTTCAAACTGTTCTCATTTTGAAGGCACCCAGACAGATTTGCTGTGAAGCAAATCTTCTTTTCTAGGTTTAATTGTGTCTCTCTAGGTGTGCTGGTTCGAAACACTAGAGTGATATTCGAGATTTGGGCGGAAAAGTGCCTTATACGCAAGGGACTTGTGTATACTGGAGCATTTCTAAAATTTCTGCAGAGCAATCCAAGGGTTCGGTTTGATTTAGAAACGATATTATCAATATGGGGGGGGGGGAGAGTTTTGAAACTTGTGATAGTGACACTTAAGTACTTAGCACTGTCGACAGATTCTGAAATATGGCCATGAAGGGAATAACTATGTAAAAAGAGACGTTTCTTGCGAGTAATTCTAGAGACGTTGCATTTGGAAATTTGTTAAATTTTTATTAGCCAAGATGTTTCCAAGGACGTTAGTTTGTTAAGATCTTGTTGCAGGATGGATGTGTCTACCTAACTGGACACTTTTCTGCACAGGAGACAGTCATCCGCAAGAAGTCTAACTGGAGAAGAAATCTTTTTCGAGAGATCATTAATACAGATAAAAAAGAGCACTGGGCCTAACACTGAGCCATGTGGAACGCCGGATTCGACAGGAAGTTCAAAAACTGGGTCTAACAGGGAGCCTTGTGGAACGCCGGATTCGACAGGAAGTTGAGAAGATTCACTATTAATTATAACTTTTTGCGATGTAGTCCCTAAGAAAACTTTAATTCAGTTTGAAATTTTGCCAGGAATGCCGTAGTATTTATTTTTTCCAGAAGGTGACAGTGGGAAACTTTATCAAGGCTTTTTCAAAATCTATAATGATTACATTTGTTTGTTCCTAATCGTTCATATTATTGGCAGCTAATTCATAAAAAAATATGTGAGAAGTTCTAATTCGCAAGATCTATCACTCCGGAAAAAATGTTGCCATTCGTACAGTAAATTTTTATGTTCTGGATGTTCATTATTTGACTAACCAGTATATGTTCCATTAGTTTGGAACATATACAGGTCAGTGAAACAAGTCTATAGTTGCTTGCTTTAAATCTTTCTCCTTTCTTAAAGATGGGCGCAATATTTGCAGTTTTCCAATCATGAGACACTACATCTTGATCAAGGAAATTCTGAAAAATGATTTGTAAGATTTGAGACACTTCTTTGTGCATGTCCTTTAAAATTTGTGCTTGAATACTGTCTGGGCCGGCTGCTTTGTGTGGGTTTAACTGAGAAAGCATTTTATCAATGCCATTGGTGGTGGTGTCAAAATTGTGATGGGAAGGATATAGGCGTTGACTTAAGTAAGGAATTGGAATAAAGGGCTCGCTGGGTCGCTATTGTTGAAAACTGGATAAAATTTGTTTGTTTGTTTGTTGTTGTTGTTGTTGTTGTTGTTGTTTTTTAAAATTTATAATTTGCGTTGGTTATCAGTGACAGTTAATCCGTTTTCTTTAAGAGGGGAGACACCAACTGAGTCACGTCTTAGACTCTGTATGTAGGTCAAAAATTTCTGTTGTTTCGAAGTCTGACCATTCTCATTTTCGTTTTCGCGAGGGATGATGATGTCTGCAGTATATTTATTGTGCGCTCGCCGAATCTTTTTCTGAATTAGGTGACGAAAGACAGTGAATTTCTTTCAATGCTAATTAGATTTCTTACTTTTCTTATAAAGTTTTTTTTTTCTCTCATTCATAAGACATTTGATCTCGTGTGACATCCAGGGGAGATGTGATTTTGGTTTCAATTGCTTTTGTGGAAAATATTTGTTAATGGATTGGTGAAGAAAGAAGGCGAACTTTGACTGTAGCGTATCTGCAGGGAAAGTGTGGGTATTATTTTCTCTTATGACCTTTTCAGAAAGGTATTTGTTTCTTCTTTCAATTTTTCACAGTTTGCTTTCTTCTATAGGTAAATGTTCCTAAGTTTCTTTATGTGTGCAATTGCTGCAGTGTCTATAGGAGGGGGGGGGGGGACAAAAACAAAACAAAAACAAACAAAAAATCAAAAACAAACAAACAAAAAACTATGTCGTGCTCACTTATGCCGTTGCTATTTTCTGTTCTGGTTACCTGAGATGGGGAATTTGTGAGTAGGGGATCGACGATGTTTTCTTTCTAGTTGGTTTGGTAACCTTCTGTTCGAGGTTATGGTTATGATAACGTCCAGAAAATGCTGAGAAAGAGTAGAAGGTTGTGCGGAGGAGAGAACAGATTCTGATTTCCAATTTGATGTCATGAAAATTAAAATCACTTGCTAGGATAATGTGCCAGTTTGACAATGTCAATTTAGATGAAGACTGATCTAGGTGATTGAGGTACTCTTTTTCAGATTTTGAAGGTGGCCAATAAAATTCACTTATATGTAAGGATTTAGTTCGCCTCCATAGCAGCCGTTACTGGGCGTTGATATTCTGTTGCCACTGACATTTTTTTTGTCCAAACCATTTCGCAATTCGTGTCCAATTCCGGTTCACTTGAACAGAGGAGGTCTTCCTTAACTGAATGAAGACTCCCCCATCACGAGAATTTCGATCTTTTCTGAAAACATTTTCCTGATATTGGGAGTGAAAGATTTCAGTATTTTGGATGTCATTATGCAAGATTCAAATGCTGTAATAATGATAGCCAAGATTCAAATGTTATGATAATGTCTGGTTTCATCTGATCAATGGTTGCATGGAATTAATCAGTTTTGTTCTTGACAGATTTTACGGTTATGAAACGGAGGGGTTTGATTTTTGGTTTCTTCCTATATGTAATGAGCTGGAGGCTATTTTGAGCGAGAATAGGTTTGTGAGTGGGTGAAGAGGAGGCAAGGTATTTACCAGGACTTGATACGTTAGATAAGTCCAAACTGTCGAACGGATTTGATAGGCCTATGTCTGAAATGTTGGTGTAAGGGATAGTGGAGAGATTTAAGAATTTGCATTTTGTGCAGAATCATATACTGCGTTACTACCTTCGAGTAATTCATAAGAACATGTGATACATCCTTAACAATGGATGTGAAACCATAGGTACCTAATACCAGCATGGTGCATTTCGAGTTTAGTAGACGTGTCGCAGTTTCTGGTCCGTAAAACAAGGTTTTAACTGTGAAACATGAAAGAGGTATTACCACATGTGTTATGTAAAGACTTTCGTTTTACAGTAGGAATTTCAGGAATTCAGGAATTCAAATACTTTATTTATATACTATGGATACTCCAAAAGCAATGAAAAATACCTTCGTTTTCTGTGCCACAGTAACATTGTGGTGTTGAAACTACACCTATTATAAACAAATCAGCATTGAGGGAACTGGATCCCATGCTTAACTGCGCAAGCACTATATTTTCTTTCCTTTTTCCAACATAATATAAACCATTGCCTTTTGGTCTGTCCTTACTGAGTTTAAATTTAAATTCTTGTGCAGACTCACTTCTTTTGACTTCAATCGGCAAATTGCTCCACAGTTTTATGGTTGACGGACAAAAGGAGTTACTAAACAGATCTGTACGGGTTCGAAGTGGAGTGAATTTAGAATGCACGCGGACATTGTATCTTGTTCTAGATTAGATTAGATTAGATAATTACGGCTTGGTAGGAAATGTTATTCCATATAAGCCGCTCACAGTTCATTACACAATTGTCATATTGGGTTTAAGAGGATGATCTAGTGCTCTATAAGTATACAAAACTGGATGGTCCTTAAAATGTGAATCTAACTTATTTTTAAATGTTAATATGTCAGGAGCATGTACAATGTCACTCGGTAATGTATTCCACCAGTCTGAAATCCTTTGACCAAAGAAATATTTACGAACATTCGAAATGTTCCTTATTTTTAAAAGTCTCAATGAGTGACCTCTAGATCTTGCATTTTCCAGGAAGGGTGGTAAGCAGGTATCCAGATCATAGTATTCCCCATGCGTGTACTTGTAAGCACAAATGAGGTCACCTCTTAATCTCCTGTAAACCAGAGTAGGCAATTTGAGTGTTCTCAGCCTGTCCTCATATGATAAATCACTTAAACCTGGTACCCTCTTGGTCGCTCTTCTCTGGACAGATTCAATCAACTCAACCAGTCCCCACTTCCCTGGAGACCATATAGGTGCAGCATATTCCAGATGTGAACGAATAATACATTTATAAAGAGGAAGGAAGGTTTCTACTCTGTACTGTTTTCGGAAGCAAATTATACAGGTACATTGGAGTAATTCCATTGATGATCTTGTACATTAATACTAATTTGTGTTTGTCCCTTCGAACAGCCAGTGTTCCCCATCCCGTCTCCTTATAAATTTTACTATGACTAGTAAAATGCTTTCCTGTCACTGCACAGGCCGCTGCCAGTCTAAATTTTTAGACTATCCACTGACAGCGATAACAGAACCAGGTCATCTGCATAAAGTCATTAGTTGATCTTTTCACAATCAAGTATGTGATCCCTGTTATCAGCTGGCTGGGTTTTTTTTTTTTTTTTTTGTCCAGAAACACTTCCTGGTAGTCATTTCCCTATTCTGCAGTTCAAAGTCTTTACGCTCCATAAGCTAACCTGTCACTGTCTAACCTATATACATGTGGAAGTACTATTGTCTATATTGCACACGTTTCTCTGTAGAATTTTGACATAGTCTGTATTTGCCCAAATAAATTAAAGGGTCTTCAACTGGTGATTATACTCAGAACATGTTTCGGAGCCTATACCAGTATATGTCTCTCTGAGTAGCGGCTCCTTGTCTAAGCTAAATATTCAGCAAAGACAACCCACATGATAATCAATAAATATGAACGTGGAAAATGATGAATTAGCTAAATACGTGAAGTTTTGCTTATAAATGCAGAGCTTCATTATGAAGAAAGAATACCTGTAAAACAAAACAAAATTACCTAATTTATATAGTACAGGTTCAGATAAGAACAATTTGACTTACTATGTATTCATGAATATCATTTATGAATAACTCGAAGTGATCAACTTATAATGTCCCAGTTTTATACCAACGCTTGCACTAAAAGTGTTAGATATCTTATTATCAATTTTATATACGTTTCCGTCACTTCGTACATGTTCTCGAGAATAATGATAAAAAAAAGATACTATTCAGACCCATATGTAAGCAACATATAGAAAAGACCATGGCGCCACACATTGTCATATGCCATCTTTGGGTCCACAAAATAGGCATACAGATTCAGTTTGCTTCGTATTACACGTTTGTCAACCAGAGTTTTTAGTATGAACAGGCTATCTGTGGTACGTCCGTTTTTCTAACGGCAATTGGTTTGCGTTTCATAACATTTCTTTCGCCCAGCATGATTCCAACTTCTCATTCAGGACAATGCTGAGCACTTTGCGTAGAGCACCGTTGATTGTGATGCCCCGGCAATTGTAAAATCAAATGCATGCTCTTTAAAAAGGCCTACAATATAACCAATATTCCACTCTTTACGGATATTACAACCCAGTAAATTTCATTCAACAAATCACACAAAGTTTTCTGTACATATATACATTTGAACACTTATAGCATATCGTGACTGAAAGTTACCCGTACGCACGCTTTATTCATTTTGAGTTTCTTTGTATCTAACTTCATGGATACTTATCTCCTTTTCTAAAACGTGTGGGGCTTCATCATATTTGAGATCCCAAATCAGTTCATCAAAATTACACCTTTTTCTGCATTGCAAACATTTTGCAAACGATTATAGTGCTGTACTAAATAACCTGGGTCCAAGAGAAGGCTATGCGATTTTTTTTTCTTTTTTATTCATTTGTGTGTGTGTGTGTGTGTGTGTGTGTGTGTGTGTATGTTTGCTTGTTTGTTTGTTTTTGTTTATTTTTTGTTTATTTTTTATTATTTTTTTTTGTTCTGTTTTGTTTGTTTTTTGTTTTGTGTTTTGTTTCTATAATTTCTCAACGCTTCTTAAAGTTTCCAGTAAATCTTCATTTACTGGAGTTCA
Source organism: Hermodice carunculata (assembly GCA_964020975.1). Taxonomy (NCBI): domain Eukaryota; kingdom Metazoa; phylum Annelida; class Polychaeta; order Eunicida; family Amphinomidae; genus Hermodice; species Hermodice carunculata. The sequence continues at coordinate 60,014,651 of OZ026620.1, forward strand.
TTTCTGTCAGACAATCTGGCCACAGACACGTGGCCTTTCCCGGGGGCAAAAAGTTAATCGCGCAAACGGTAGGAGAGCGAATAGACTGTTGGCGTAGCCAACAGTCTATTCGCTCTCACGCCACTTTCGCTCTCACGCCACTTTCGCGCTCGATCTTTTGCCCCTCGAAGAGGCCACATGTCTGGTCCCTAGCTACGTAGGTGAACGGTTTGTTGGTATGAAAACTGTCACGGGTCACTCAAGGAAAATATGGGATTCCGAAATCGGCAAAGAGCAAAAAAGTTGCAAATAAGCTTTATAGATATTGGGCGAGAAAGGGTATGTGTAATCCAGATTTAGTGCAAGTTTTATGGCAAGAATACATATAAGAGAAAGCATGTCATACAAGGCAAAATTCAGAATAAATTGGTCAATAATAAAATAAAAGTGATCACTCTTAACTCGCAAAAAGGATCCCAAAACTCTTGTGCTTATTGGTGCATGCTTAAGCGCCTAAATGGAAACAATGATTATCCCCTTCGAATTGAAGATCCACATGACAGTTGACGTATAATCACTGATCTTGAAGAAATTTGCAAAGTGTTACGGGACTACTGGCGTAACCTCGGCTTAAAGAATGGTGATAAACATGATTCCGGTTTGGCCGATAGAATTAATGACATGCAGAGTAGAACAGGTTATTTTACATGGTCTGACAAATGTTATTTTGATTATGAGAAAATTTTATGTTCTGTCAAGAAACTCAAGAATGGTAAAGCATGTGGGATAGATAATATCCCAAATGAGTTTTAAAAGAATGAGGGATACCAAAATACCATGTTACGGGACTACTGGCGTAACCTTGGCTTAAAAGAATGGTAATAAACATGATTCCGTTTTGCCTGATGGGATTAATGACCAAAAGAGTAGTAGATATGATTTTACATGGTCTGGCAAATGTTTATATTGAATATGAGAAACTTTTATGTTCTGTCAAGAAACTCAAGAAAGGGAAAGCGTATTAGACAGATGATATCGTTTAACAGGTTACTGTTTTTCGCCAATATAAAATGTTTTCTCTTCCACGTTATGTTGTAAAATCATATATATCCATTGTTATCTAATGCATACCCTATATATCAAGATCGCCCTTTATTTGTATAACACTCAGCTACCACAGTGGATTTTTTTCTCGTCTTTCATTTTATCTCCTTATACATGTTATATGTGATCTTGGTTTACAGTATATATGTACCTAGCACTACTCTCCACTGGTACCAATCGGTTAAGTGGTCTCATGGATCAGAATTTGTGCAGACCTTCAGTTCACGTGTATTTGTTGTTCTCCATTATTTATGTATCATAACTATGTACTTGCTTATATGCAGCATCAAGGATGTGCGTATTCCATCAATCAGCTTATTAACCTACTTACTTTTGTCGCCTAATTTCTTGGATCTATTACTTATCTTTACGAGGAAATTTTCCATAATTTGGTATAGGCACTGCCACTCGACGGTACTTAATCGCATTTTGTATAGTCGTCATGGGAATTAGCATACAGTAATATAGAACTGCCATCGGTCCATTTTATTTACGCAGGTGTCTGGTAAAAAAAATAGGTGCTGATATCAATTGTGACAATGTATTACCGGCTTTCACTTTTCTCACTGTATTTACTGCTATGTGTCTGTTTAACTTATGTTGTAATCTAAGACATGCTGTTGCGATAACAGTTAAACTACTTGTATTTGATATCCACCCTAATCCAGGACCCGCAGACATTCTCACCCAAAAACAGTTAAAATTTTGTCATGCTAACGTACGTAGTCTCAAGAGCCCTGGTAAACTTGATGAAATCTTTATGTTAGCTACTTCTGAAAGTTTTGATGTTATAACATTGTCTGAAACCTGGCTTGATAGCAACTATCCCAGTGAAGTGCTATCCTTTGAAGGCTATGGCATACCCATTCCTAAGGATAGGACTTCGGGTCCTGGAGGAGGTGTGGCTATATATGTAAATGACAGCTTGCCATGTACTCATCGTGCAGACTTGGAATCTGAAAATAGTGAATGTTTATGGGTGGAATTCCCACTAAATTCTGGTCATATATTATTAGAAGTGTACTATCGCCCACCTGGACAAAACGCAGCTGACAGGGATTTATTCATTGGCGACCTTGATAATTCTATTATTTTAGCACTTGAATGCAATCCCAAAACTTTACTCTTAACGGGCGACTTTAGTGGCAGATGCCAAGACTGGGATTCTGACCATACAGACAGCGACTTAGGTCTCCGTCTGGTTAATATTTTATCCCAAAACAATCTGTTTCAATTGATAACGGAACCAACCAGGGTAATGATTTGACAGAAAGTCTCCTTGACCTAATGATCTCGGACTCACCTGGTCACATTTTGAACTCTGGCATTTTACATCCTATTGCTACGTTCGATCATTCGGTTGTAGTCTGTTCTCTTTCGATCTCTCAACGTTTAGATCGTCCTTTAAAGCGAAAGATTTGGGATTATAAAAAAGCAAATTTTGATGAATTAGGTAAAGCTGCACTTGAGGCATCTTTTGATACAGGCTTTGAAACTTTTGACGATGTAAATGACATGGCGTATTATTGGACTGATCTCTTTATTAATCTATGTAAAGAATTTATTCCCTCTCGTGACATCCTTGTCAGACCAAAAGAGAAGCCATGGGTTACATACAAATCAAGCAGTTGCTTAGGCAAAGGAACCGAGCAAGGCAACGCTTTAAACGCAAAATACGCCCATTTACACTTACTGAATCTCTAACGTTTGAAAGACTGTTTCTGTTTTACAAACGTAAGCGCAATATTGCAGTTAACGCCCTTCGTAGTTCTATGAGGCCATATTTTTCTCAAATTGTGATGAGCTGGATTCAAGAGATATTAACCCAAAGAAATGGTGGAATCTAAGCAAAAGTTGACTCAGTTCCAAGCTGCACCAATCTATCCCTCCTCTCTCAGAACACGGCACGATTATTTCCATAATATTGAAAAATGTGAAGTTTTTTTTTATTAACCAATGTAAACTTCCTCTTGAAGACGACCCTATGCCACTGTCTGATTTTTCTTACAGAACTGATGCGCTGTTAAATTTTTACCAGATTGACGAAAATAGCGTAAAGAAAGTTTTACAGAATTAAAGTCCGGTTCTGCTACAGGACCCTACGGTATAGGAAATATCATTATAAAAAAACACTGCATCAGGCATTTCTCCTTCGCTTACCAAACTTTTTAATTAATTATTGCCTTGCTGCTTCGTGCTTTCCTGGCTCATGGGAAATCTCTAATGTATGCCCTGTCTTTAAAAAGAATGATAAACAGAAAAAAGTAATTATAGACCGATCTCGTTGCTCTCTACTGTACCCAAAGTTTTTGAGCGCCTTGCATATAATGCTTTGTATGAGTACTTTATGCGTCATGAACTCCTGACGCCCAAAAATTCGGGGTTCAGACCCAACGAGTCGACTGTTAATCAGCTCATTAAAACTATCCACGACATATATAATGGTCTTGAACTTCAAAAAGAAGCCAGAATGGTCTTTCTTGATCTTAGCAAGGGCTTTGACCTTGTCTGGCACGAGGGTCCTCTCTTTAAATTAAGACAGCTAGGTATTGAGGGTCCCCTATTTGAGTCTATTGGAAGTAATCTCTCTCATCGCTTTCAAAGAGTAACTACTGAGGGCCAAGCATCCTCCTTGCTACCTTTAGAGGGAGGGGTCCCCCAGGGCTCTATTCTTGGGCCTCTTCTCTTCTTAATTCACATCAATGATCTAACTGACAACATAGTGTGTGTATCATGGCTCCTGGAGTAAACCCTTGCTTGATTGTGCATCTAGCCAATGACATACTCTTGTGTTCTCTCGTGCATGGAAATAAAGATCTCTCTGCCAGCCTTAATAGTGAACTCTTCGACGCCGTCCATAAATTTATAACTGATACCAGGCGTTTTGTGTTCTGATTGAATGTAAATTTTGCTTAAACCTTTTTGATTTTGGCACATATGAACTGTTTATTATTGATTGTATTGTCCTGTGTGTATTGTCTATATTATTGCGTGTCTCTGTGTCTGGAGAGCCTGTAATTTAGTATTTTATGTACAAGTAGGTTATCCAGTTTAAATAAATACGTTTAAATTAAAAATATATCCCAAATAAGTTTTTAAAGCATAGGGGCTCTACACTCATATACTCGCTGACAGAGTTATTTAATTATTGTAAATTAATAGAATGTTTCCCTGAACAATAATTTCAAGGAATTGTGAAAACCTTCCACAAAGAGGGCGCTAAGGAGGTTCTTAACAACTACCGTGGAATAACTGTGACGCTTACATCTACAAGCTCTTCACTTCAGTCATTGAAAAGCAACAGATGTCTTACCTTGAAGATAACGAGATCCTTGGAGAATTGCACGCCGCTTACCGAAAAGGACGTATCAACGGTATGCTTGAGGACCATTATTACACTATTAAAAGGAATTCGTAGTTTAAGGAAACGTCAAAATCCCAAAACTTGGATATCATTTTTGGACATTTCAAAAGCATTCGATACCGTTGACAGCGACATGTTATTTATAAAATTATGGGGAAAAGGTATCCAGGGTAAAGCATGGCGCATGATCAAGGGACTTTACAACAGAGTTGATATCAAAGTTATTTTCGGGCCATTTGAAAGCAGCTGGTTTGAAGTCATAAATTGGGTAAAACAAGGATGTGTTTTGTCACCTGCTCTGTTTTCTCTTGTTATCATGTTGATATGCTTGAGAAGCAAGGCCTTGGCATACCTTACAAAGATACCAAAATTACCATGTTTACTATATGCAAACGATATCGCATTACAAAGTGATAGCTCGGATAATTTATCAAAAATGTTAAATGCAGCACATGCTTTTGTTTGTAGATGGGGGTGGGGGTGGAATTAACTCAGATGAAATCTTAAGTCATGGTCATTGGAAAACGGTATAATAGCTCTAAAAATGTCTTTGGGACATACATATATATCGGAATGCAGAGAGTACAAGTACCTGGGAATCATTTTCTCCCAGTCACTTTCGGATTCAAAACATGTTCAATCTTATCTGAAGCCCAAGGCAGCTCGTTTACCGGGATAAATATGCAGCATCCTTTTGGCCCACGAAAATGTTAATCGTGTATCATTTTGTGATAATATTTGGAAAAGTATAATTATCCCTTCTGTTTCTCAAGGTTGTTCAGTTTGGCTTAATAACAGTAATGAAAGTGGAAATGCCATCAAGTCAACACAATACTCCATGGCAAAAGCGATTGTGCAAATCAAATCTTAAGTGTCGGCTGTTATAGCGGAATTGGGATGGTTACCCCTTGGACTAATCCTTGACAGGATGCGTATGAAGTATACCATAGAATGATGTATGACGTGCCCCAGTCGGCAGATATTTAATTATAATTATGGTTGACGACAACTCAGGGGGCAAGGCGCAATGTTGGCAACATTTTTAACAATTACCTGAAATTTTATATGAATGTTGGAATGGACAGAGCACTGTCAAGTAAAAATCCCGATTGGCTACATCCGTTTTTCAAACGCAGTTTAAAGAGTTACAAATTCGTTTTTTTTTTTTCAGGATATTGATGATAAAGTTTCTTTACAGTGGTATAGATCAATAAAACGTTCAACTTTTCCAGAAAAATACTTGTTTTCAATTGGTGGTTTTAATGGTGTTAGACTTAAATGTATGACCAGAGTCGGGTGTTTAGATTTAGATGAAGACCTTCGCAGATGTGGTATACACGACGGAAAAGGTAACTTTAACCATATTGTGTTCAGAGTGATGAAACCCTCTCCCATTTCATGTTGACTTGCCCAAAACTAACCTCCATAAGGATCAAACATTTTGCACCTTTAGAAAACAGACCAATAGAAATTACAACGGAATTTGTGTGGTGGAAAATTATGGGCTCGTCAATGCTAAGTGAACTCGGTTATTTCTTGTGACCAGGCGTATTTGTAAGCAAGTGAGATTAGGGCACTCTTTGATTTTACATGTAAGCGATTTTATAGAGGCATGGCAATGCAGGCGTGAGCTATACTTGACTCACCGGTACCGACCTTTTAGTTTCCATGTACATTTAATCTGCTGTCACTGTGTTGTACATACATTGTATTTTATTGTGTTTTACTATATTGTGTTTTGTATTTGACGCATCGCTGGTTATGCCCAGCCCGCGGTGCCGCCGTTGTAAAGGGGTACAGCTGCAGCCAATAAATCATCATCATCATCATCATCATCATCATCATCATCATCATCATCATCATCATCATCATCATCATCATCATCATCATCATCATCATCATCATCATCATCATCATTATTACTATTAAGGTAAGTAGAATTATTTTCCAAAGACATGGGATGTATCCAGACGTGATCATGTTAAATAACCTTTCTAAAATAGCGAGTAAGGTACTATCTCTGTAGGATTTGATCATTTCATTTAATACTCCATCTTTTCAGGAGATTTACCGTTTTTCAATTCCTCGATACATTTTTTTATCTCTCTTTTATTAAGTTTGAAATCAAGCTCAGAAAAGGTAAATGTCACTTCATCTACTTTTTTACTTCTTCCTAGACAGGACAGCTCTTCACTTTGCATTATTGTGTACATGTATTAACTTTTTCTTTTATCATAAACGGCGTATCATTTAAAACATGGTCCAGTTTATGCTCTATGCATTGATTTAGAGGCCACAAGCCCTAGTTATAAATAAATATGCATTGACTTTCCATTGACCGCGTTTAGGGTAGTGTTTATTCAACAGATAGGTTTGGCTCTCCCAGAACAGTTCATGTCCTACTTTGTTTTGAACGTAACGTCATTTGGTCCACGGATATGCAATAAGTTTCATTTTACATTCCTATTTGGACTTCCCCTTTGTAAAGTTGTTGCTTACGGAAAGATATACTTTCACTCAAGTCCAAAAGCCTAACACACCTTGCTCAAACATCAAATATTATCAACCACAGTTCGCAATTGTGCATGTTATTTCTTAACATTACCACTGAATGATACAGATGGTCATTCGGTACAAAGTCCAAGTAGTTCGTGTGAAGAATTTTCCATAGTATCACTGGTCTTTCGGGAAGGAGGCATAACTTGGCCCCGGACAGCAGCCCGTCATGTCATGGTGTCGGAACTTGCGTCAATTTTCAAAGCTTGCCAATATTCGGAGGCTACCAAGGGGTACGTTTGAAACTTTTCAGTGTTAATATTCTTATGCCCGTGTGCCAACACAGACATTCTGTTTCTGTATGTAATTGTTATTTCATATTTCTTCTTTATTTACCTGAAAATTTGCCCAGCATTATATCTGAAGACTATTTTACAAACTTAAACCTGGCATGACTATACCTCCATACTTTTAAGTCTGGTCTTTTTATGCAGAGTGGTACAGTTTTGAAAATTGTCCAAATTAGGGCATTCTAAAAATTAGATATTGAACATCTTCAAAGTATTACAGGCAGAGGTACCATTGTAACTTCAAGTCATAGCTTTGTGTTGCAAGAAACTAGAAACAATAGTTGTAAAATTTGAATTTATATCAATTAGGGAGACTTGAAAAGTTAAAATTTCTAATATCTTCAAAGCTATTTTAGGTCGAGGTGCCATTCTAAATTCTATTTATAGGTTTGTGCTGAAGGTACATCCAAGAAACCACAAACAATAATTACAGTTTTTAAATTCAAGCAAATTTTGAAGGCACACAGATATTTTTGTTTACTTTTTAATTATTTGTAAATAATTTCTTTTCTTTCTTTTTCTTTCAGTTTTTCCAATTACCTGTCGTGACTTGCTTCTTTGTTTAACTTATCTCCTGACACTTTTTTTTTTTTTTTTTTTTTAGATTTCACATTATCTGAGTTCAGTTCCATATGCAGCATTCGGGTTTGAAAATTCGGAGGAAAAAGTAGCTTGTACTTGCCTCACACTTTGATATAGCATCGCGTTTTGGGGTGCGTTTATAACCGTACTTAATGCATCGTCAAAACGCGTGTAATTGCTTAAGAACGTATGAAACCGCATGAAACTGCATGTAACCGCGAGACACCAATGTTTTCACGCGGGTTGAAAACGTATTAGACTACACAACATCTAAAGAAACGTGAAGAAACGCGCAACTTTCCAAAACGCATGCAAAGCACACCTTGAAACGCGATAACACGCGATAACACGCGATACCACCGCAAAGTGTGCCGTAAACTTAAAGTTAAAATATAATTGAGAGCTGGCCTTTTGCACAGTCTGAGTATCGTTTCTCTAGCGCCTGAGAAGTTCCAGCCTTCAACCCACATGTCAAATCGTGCCATGTCGCACGCACTTTTGTTTTTAATTATTATGCAGTGCAAACGCGTGATTTGTAATCATGTTCTTTAAATACATGCATGTCATGAACATGCATCTTTATGTTTCAAAATTAAGAAAACGATATTTCAGTCTTCTGAGAATTTTCGTGTACTAGGGGAGATGGTCGTATTTGTCCGCCAAATTTTACATTACTTGTAGATACTTAGCCGTTGGTGAACCACGTTCATCACCAATACCGGCATGTATGTGGCAACTTTCTATAT
>OZ026620.1:60023471-60070471 GCA_964020975.1 Hermodice carunculata
CAACTAAGTGTTAAGAGGCCGGGAAAGTCACACCGACATTTATGTTTCGAGTGGAAAGGAGAAGTCCTTTGTTGCTAATCAGTACAATGTGATGTACAGTATGACTCAGCTCATGTACTCTAGGTCTGCATACACAGCATACATAACTTAACAGATAAAACAGATAGAAAACTGGGGAAAAAGAAAAACTCACACACTCACTCAACCAGATAAAGGAACAGTCACTCAACGTGATGTAGAATAAGATAACCCCAGGTACAAACCCACATCTCCAGGAGTATGTGACAGTGGTGAATTGAAAAATTTTGTAACTGACTTGTGGTAATACCTGATTTTTTTCTTACTAATGACCCTGGAAGCTATATGTTCTGCATTGTATATGAAACATATATAATGTACATGTACTTACGCTTTCTAGAGTTCTGTCCCAATGAGTAGTTTATCTGTAGTTTTGGTGCGGAGGACATAAATTATTACTTATAGATACTATACTTATTTTAACGTACGAAGATTATTTGATTGATAATAAGGATGCCTGATTATTTGTATATATTTTGGACGCATCATGGAATTTTCCCCTTTCCGTTGGTGCCCAGGCTGTAAAGGGAAAGTTTTCCTAATAAATCATCATCATCATCATCATCATCATCATCATCATCATCATCATCATCATCATCATCATCATCATCATCATCGTCGTCGTCGTCGTCGTCGTCGTCGTCGTCGTCGTCGTCGTCGTCGTCGTCGTCGTTATTAATTTTACTATTATCATTATTATTATTATTATTATTATTATTATTATTATTATTATTATTATTATTAACACAGTACTGATTACTAGGATTATTACGGTGTTGAAATTATCTCAGGAATACAAGCAATACCATCCAGTCCTCAGTTCTTGCGCTGTCTGACGAGTTTTCAGACACCCTATATATTATGTGATAAAGAAACACCCTTTCCTTAGCCTCCCAAATATGGAACCGGCTTGGTTTTTTGACAGGCATGTCCACTCCTATGAAACCAGTTTAATTTATTACTGAGCAGACTGACTCACAAAATAAAGCAACCATAATCACTTCTGTTTTCTTTCAATTAAAGCAACTGTTTGAGATATTATAATCATTTATGATTAATTTCACCTTTATAAATAAACAGCACACTGCATTCATCAAGGCTTAAACACTTTCATTTTGTAAGCTAAGCATAACATGTACATTGGTTATCTCAATAAATTTACAGAACAAAATCCACAATTGATTGGTTAAAGTGTGTTTTATGCAACGAGTGTTTTCGTTGTTGTTGGTTTTTATTTTCGTTCTGTTTACATTTGTTTCTATTTTTTTTGTTTCTTTTTCTTTTTCTTTTTCTTTTTTGTTTTTGCTTTCTTGGGTTTGTTTGTTTGTTTTGTTTTGTTTTGTTTTGTTTTTTTGTTTTTGTTGTTGTTGTTGTTTTTTTTTTTTTTGCTTGAACATGGAACTGGAACGATTTTTCTCTTGTAACTGCGAATGTTGTAACTTGCAACGGATGGCCTGCACAGATTGGGCTAGTGCATGACAAACAACCAGGTCACTGCTACGATGTCACTAAATGATTTTTATTATAGACCAATAATTGTTCTTCGTGTTGACTTTACCACGGAAAATTATTAATGCTATCGACTTCAAATTACTATGGACTTCCGAAAAAAGAATACTTTGGACTTGATTGACGAACTTGGGCCTGGAGACCACCTGTTCACCGTTTTAGAAAATCGGATGAATCTTTATACATATGTTCGTTTGATAGGCGGTAAATTCAAGCGACGAGACTCGGTTACAGAGGTATTTTTGGCTTTAACTTTCAATTTAAAGTTTTATAAGATTTAGGAGAAATAAAATTCACCATGACCGAGACATGGTCGATGGAATCAGACAGCACACGTCAAAACAGTTCATCGTTCGACATGACGTTGCAATGAACTGTTTCCAACTCGTGCTGCCTCAATTTCATTGCCAATGCCATGGTGACTTCAAGATATCCACAATATTCATGAAGGTCGGGTGTACCGTTTTGAAGGTGTCAAAACGGATATATTCTCACAAAGTGGCATATATAGTGTCCTTTTAAAATCGAAGCTGCCCATGAGAGTGAGCAGCTCTTTAAATCTTCATACTTAGTTTAAACGTTTTCATTTAATCTGGATAGCCTTATACTACATGGAGATGAGTAATATATGGGTTCTTCCAACCTGAAGAGATTAAAACAAACGAAAACAAGACTAACTAGAAAAGATTTCCTTCACAGCAAATCTGTTTGGATGCCTTCAAAACGAGAACAGTTTGTAGTGCTACACTTTACCATTGTTCAACATAATCTTAATTTTGTGTATCAGCCTAATTTGCATAATTTAAAATGCTACAATAGGTTCTTGGTTCATTGGATGTGGCCATGTCACAAACCTATTAACTGAAGTTTGAATGACAGCACTATCTATAATAGTTTGGAAGCTATTCAAGATTTTAATTTTGTGTATTTGCCTAATTTGCTCAAATTAAAAAGCCTACAAGTTTGGCACATGGTTCATTAGATGCGGCTATGTCATGAACTTACAATTGAAGTTGGAATGGCACCTCCATGTATAATAGTTTTGAAGTTATTCAAGATTTAGATTTTGTGTATCATCTTGTTTGCATTAATTCAATTTTAACAATTTTGGATCATGGTTCATTGGATGCGGCCATATTACAAACCCGTAAATTGAAGTGGAATGGTACCTCTATCAGTTTTAGAGATATTCAACTTTTAAATTTTTTAGTGCTCCTTGTAAGCATAATTTAAAATTCTAAAATTTTCATTTATGTCCATTAAATTGGCAGGTGTCACAAACCTATACATGCATATTGAAATTTATCCATTATAGTTTTGAAGTTACTCAAAGATTTAAATTTCGCATATTCGCCTAATTTGCATAAATTAAGATTCTACAACTTTGGTGATGCGGTTATGTCACAAAGCTATAAATTGAAGTTGGAATGGCACCTCCATAATAGTTTTGAAGCTATTCAAGATTTGAATTTTGCACATTCGCCTAATTTGCATAAATTAAATCCTACAACGTTGGGTCATGTTCATAGGATGCGGCTTTGCCACTAACCTATGAATTGAAGTTGAAATGGCATCTCTATCTATCATAGTTTTGAAGATATTCAACTTTTAAATTTTTCAGTGCCCCCAATTAGCACAATATAAGATTCTACAACTTTCGTTTGCGGTCAAATATATTGTGCCAGAAACCTGTATATGCACATTGAAATTTTGTGTCTATTTGTAATAGTTTGGAAGACAGGGAGCTTTAACAATTTTATTTACCCTAATTTGCATAATTTTAAACATCATGACTATTCCAAACGATATGCACAATTTCACCGGTAGGTCAGTCACCATGGCAAGTTGGGTGGTTTTCGAAATAATAGTGTCTGAGAAAAACTCCGGACTAATTTGGTGACAAAGAAAGAAAGGAAAAAAGAAAGAAAGAAAGAATGTTCGGGAAAAATGTGTGAGTTTGCACCCAGACATAATGAATAAAAAATCAAGAAAGAAAGGAAGAATTCCAGGGAAAAAATGTTTGTGTTGGCACAAAGCCATAATAACCCCCCCCCCCCTCAAAAAAAAAAAAAAAAAAAAGAAAAAAAAAACTGTTTATGTTAACATGCATTTTTGAGAAAAAGCGTTCAGAGTGAGAGCGAATAAAAGAAAACAAACCCGAAACTAAACAAAAAGGGAAAAACTAAGCAAATATTTCGAAGTGCCCATTTGTATTTAAGTTGAACATAACCAGTGATATGTATGTTTGTATGTACGTATGGACATATGGACGTACGTATGTACGTATAGGTTGTCCTAACTTTTGACACAACTACAGACCTATTTCTTTACTCAACTTTGTCAGTATGTAAAGTTTTTGAGAAAGTCGATTTCAGATATGTTTTTACTTTTCGGGACAATGCTGTCCGAAAATCAGTCATGTTTCATTCCCGGGGAAAATATACCATTAGGGAAGCCATCAAAAGATCGATGTGCGATAAAAAACGAACCTAATTTAGTTAAGGGGGGAGGGGGTTAAAAGTCCATTTAGTTTTCTATCGCACAAAATCGATGTAAGCAAAAAATATCAAAATTTTAACTTGCACATAGGAAAAAAAACGTTTCCGCGATGATCGAGCGCCAGTTTTAACGGGTTGTTCAAACAGCGGTTGCGTGTTTTATATTGGTCTTATATTGTGTGGAAAGTACCCAAGGTGTTATATGTTCCAGGCTATAAAGAATGTGATTGCCTGTGTGGTTATGTGTCAGATACACTTTACATTTTTAATACCACATCCAAGGACTGGGAGTATATTTGACTATTCCACAATTATTTGCTATTTTGTGACCAAATATTTTACTACCAAGGGAAAAGCTACTGAATACTTCAAGTACCAAGTTGTGCCAAATTCATAATTGTTTTCGTATCATGAGGAATTTAATTATTCCATATGAGGTATTCTTGTTTTGCATGATGTGTTGTTGCTCATATAATATATGAGCAACAAACAGCATACATGTCATATATAAAAAATGCGAGTGAATAACTACCATGGACTGCTTTCAAGGGAGAAGCTACTGAATACAGGTCTCTCCTAGTCCAAGTTTCACATTGACACTATATTGGAGACATTGTATTCATAATTGTTTTTGTATCATGAGGAATTTAGTTATTCCACATGAGGTATTCTTGTTTTGTATGGTGTTTGTTAACAAACATCATACATGTCATATAAAAGAATGCGAGAGAATGCGACATGTCATTATAAAAAGAATGCCAGTGAATAAATCATCGATGGTATAAAGAAAGCATTTGTGTCGTTGCTTTTAAAAAAACTGACAGTTGTATACAGTATTTGGACAGGCTTCACTGTTCAGCAGGCCATTCAAGACAAAATGGGCTTTGGATATAAATGACTTATAAAGTGACCGACATGGAAATACTGCATACAGTGAAGCCTGTGTAAACTGAATACAAAAGAAAAACAAAGTCAATTTAAATAAAAGTGAAATATTTTTTATTTGACAATTATTCAATATCAATCATTTATCCAGGGATGTGAGTCCTTGTCTTGATGTTGTAGAATGGTAGTAATCCCAATCTTTAAAAGCCATCCTAAGGTCCACAATATAACCTTTTTATAGTGGCAAAACCCTATGTAATTTGTGACGACTACAGTACACATTCTGGGAGATCGAAGTTTCAATGTAAAGTAGAGTTTAGTTTGGGGGGGGGGGGTCTGACCCAAAACGAAATTACTTTCGTTTATTTGTAACCACTGAACTTTTGATGGCTTCCCTTATTCAATTAAGTAATTTTAGCTATCACTATTGCGAGGCTGTAGACTTACAGAAAGAAGTTAGAATTATATTCTGCAATATCACTTTGATGTGGAAATGGCTCTAGTGCCATTTAATCCTTCTGAAACCAGCGGTATGATTTTATCCATTGAAAAAAGAAGTTTACCGTCTCATTATCCAGAATTTTCTATGGATAAATCTTTGAAGAACGGGGGCATATTGTTTTTGTGTCTGTTTTTTCTTCTTCTTCTTCTTCTTCTTCTTCTTCTTCTTCTTCTTCTTCTTCTTCTTCTTCTTCTTCTTCTTCTTCTTCTTCATCTTCTTCTTCTTCTTCTTCTTCTTCTTCTTCTTCGACACATTATTGTGTGCGTTGCGGACGCGATAACTGGAGAAATATTTGACTTGGAAAGTTAAAATTTTTTGTGAAGATGTTCCTATATAAAACCTTGCTTGGGATTGCAGATAGGTGACCTTGACCCATTTTCAAGGTCACATGCGCATGTCATGTAAAATTGACACAGATGCAATAACTCCGCAAAGAGTTGACTTAAGAGGTTGAAATTTTGCATGATTATGTACCATAATATAAACTAGATTTGAATTGTAGATTAGTGACCTTGACTTATTTTCAAGGTCACATGGCCACTTTTAAAAATCATTGCAGATGCACTCGAGAGAGATTTGACTTAAAGAGGTTGATATTTTGTGTGATTATGTTCCTATGTAAGATTTTGCTTGTAACTGCAGATGTATGATCTTGACCTATTTTTCAAGGTCACGTGGGCATGTCATGTAAAATTGACGCAGATACAATAACTCTGTAAGGATTTGACTTAAGAGATTGAAATTTTGCATGATTATGTACCATAATATGAACTAGGTTAGGATCGCAGATGGGTGGCCTCGACCTAATTTTCAAGGTCACATGGGCATGTCATGTAAAATTGACGCAGACGCAATAACTCTGCAATGATTTGACTTAAGAGATTGAAATTTTGCATGATTATGTACCATAATATGAACTAGGTTGGGATTGTAGATGGGTGACCTTGACCTATTTTCAAGGTCACGTGGCCACTTTTTAAATATCATTGCAGATGCACTCGAGAGAGATTTGACTTAAAGAGATTGATATTTTGTGTGATTATGTTCCTATGTAAGATTTTGCTTGTAACTGCAGATGTATGATCTTGACCTATTTTTCAAGGTCGCGTGGGCATGTCATGTAAAATTGACGCAGATACAATAACTCTATAAGGATTTGACTTAAGAGATTGAAATTTTGCATGATTATGTACCATAATATGAACTAGGTTGGGATTGTAGATGGGTGACCTTGACCTATTTTCAAGGTCACGTGGCCACTTTTTAAATATCATTGCAGATGCACCCGTGAAAGATTTAACTTAAAGAGGTTGACATTTTGTGTGATTATGTTTCTATGTAAGACTTTTGTAAGACCTTGCTTGTAACTGCAGATGTATGACCTTGACCTATTTTTCAAAGTTACGTGGGCATTTCATCTAAAATCAATGTGACGTGATAACTCAAGGAAGATTTGACTTGGGAAGTTGAAATTTTATGTGAAGATGTTCATTTATATGATCTGGCTTGGAATTGCAGATGGGTGACCTTGACATATTTTTCAAGGTCACGTGGGCATGTCATCTAAAACTGACATGCATGCAACAAGTCTGCAAGGATTTGACATCGGAGGTTGCAATTTTGCATGTTTATGTATCATAATACCAACTAGGTTGGGATTGTAGATGGGTGACCTTGACCTATTTTCAAGGTCACATGGTCACTTTTTAAAAAATCGTTGCAGACGCACTTGACAAAGATTTGTCTTAAAGAGGTTGACATTTTGTGTGATTATGTTTCTATGTAAGACTTTTGTAAGACCTTGCTTGTAACTGCAAATGTGTGACCTTGACCTTTTTTTCAAGGTCACATAGGCATTTCATCAAAAACAAACGTTTCGAAATGTCAATGAAGAGTGTACCTTCACTATATCTGTAGATCATTGGAATCGGTATGACTTTTTATAAAAATAACGGTGACAATAGTAAGGGCGCATGGGGAGACATTTGATTTTCTGTTGGAAAATCAGCCTGTTTTAGTTTACCAGGAATCTGGCTTTGAAAAATTATCAGATGGAAAAGGTAAAAGTAAATTAATTATATTCTACAAACTTCTGAAGCGCAATGCCCCCCAAAGCTTGAGAGATCTAATTGATGCTGATTGATCCAGTCAAAATAATGTGAAATGAAGCAATTCAGTTTTTGGGTGTATGTATACATGCATTGGATCTGAATTGGGGCTGAGACTAGAAATGGCTAGTCTCAGATTGGGGCAAGGCCAGTTGCCTAGCAACAGACCGGGCATGTCGGTGAAAGTAGAACCATAAGGTAGGGGTACGGTGGAAGATGCAGTGTGGTTTTATGTAGTATATTGTCTTTAACTGGAAGGAATAATAACAAGTGAAATCCAAGAAGGAGCTTCATTTACATATGCACAACCACTGGTAAAAAGTCAGGTGGGGCCACCCCTCCATCTCCCTCCTCAATAGATACCACCACTGTGACATAGCTATTTTTAGATGCTGCCAATTAGTATGCGTAAAAGTTGCATTACTTCTGTATGTATATTGGCATGTTGTGCCTGCATCACATACATCAGAGAGGCTTGCACACAAGATTGTCTGGGTTGTGTAAGATATATTGCTGGGATTACACACAGGTTTATGTGGTAAAATCAAATGTAAGTTGAGTTAGAGTACTTTGAGGCAATTTGAAAGAGTATTGTCCATCATCCAAGTTATAAATTGAGTGCATTGAAGTAAGACTTGGAGCTTATTACACTAAAGCTGCTTTTTGTCAAATGTCGCTTTCCAACATTGTTCCTGAAAAACAGTTGATTATGCTAACTGGTTGTATCTGTTAATAGTGTTATATACTGTGGTAGGAAAGTACCCATTATACACTGTCCTAACATTGTCGTACGGATCACACACTGTTGTACTTGAAGTACCAATTGCATATTGTCATACCAATAAGCTTTGAAGACACACACATTTATTTGCTATGCAGCTAATCATCTTTTCTATTTATTTATTCATTTCTGTTTGGAGTTTGAACATTATGTAACCCTTCCTTATTTTCCCAAAATCCTGAAAGAAAAAGTTATCTCATATCAGTGTCATATTGGATCAAATACATACGCGCTACTTGTACAGAAAAGTAACCAGTGACAAGTTTAGCGCTTTTCTTACAGAAAATTTTAGAGTAAACCAGATCTCTAACCCTGGAAATTAGTTATTTTCTGTAGCCAGCTGTCGAGGACATGACATTTGAGCAAACTATATGTACATGTACATATATATATATATATATATATATATATATATATATATATATATATATATATATATATATATATATATATATGCTTACATGTACATAGAAACAGATATATAAATACATACGCATGCATATGTTCATCTTTCCTAGAGGTCGCACAAGTTCAGCCACTGCCTAATGTGGACACCTGTCAATTGTGGACACTTTTGCTCAGTCCCAATGGTGTCCACAATTGACAGGTTTCGTTGTGTACGAATAAACACAGGGGTATATCTTCCCCCTTAGAGTAGTAAGAAGGTACGCTTGCCATGCAGCAGCGATGGGCTTGCATCATTTGTACCAGAATGGTGCAAAATAAGCGATATTGTGATGTTAGTGAGTGGGCCAGGATCCTTTCCTTGGTCATATTCTCTGCGCCCAGACGTGCAGGTCATTTTCTTAACTGAACATGTCCTTAAGGGGTCCATGTCCTCCACTTTACCCTTCTGGTCAGGTGAAGGGCACTCGCATTATTCAAACTTTTGCTGTTTTTTTTTTTTTTTTTTTTTTATTTTTTAAATGTTTTAAATGTTATTTGCAGATGGTTGCCAGACATGGCGAGGAGTGGCAAATCTGTCTGCGTTGCCGGAAACGCACGAGATGTTACGCAAAACTCTTCGAAACTTTGCTGACGTAGAATTGGTCCCCATAGCAGGTGAGCTGGACAAAGAATCCAGGTTTCCAATGGAACAGGTCAGTTGTGCGAAATGATTGTCACTTTGCCTTTTTTTTTTTTTTTTTTTTTTTTTTTTTTTTTTTTTTAGTTATTTTATTTTATTTTATTTTTTTTAGTTATTTTATTTATTTTTTTTATAATTTTTGTGTTTTGTTGTTTGTTTTGCTTTGTTTTTTGGGGGGTGGGGGTTTTTTGGTTGTTTTTTTTTGTTTTCTTTTTGTTTTGTTTTGTTTTGTTTTGTTTTTGTTTTTGTTTTTGTTTTTGTTTTTGTTTTGATTTCTCATCATTTGCCTATTTCGGACAGCCTGGAATATAGAAATTATTACCTGCCTATTTGGTCTCTCGTAAAATAAAGCGGATCTGGTGGCTAAAAACGCAAGTTTTCATGCAAGTTATGATCCTGTGGCTTAATATGAGAGAGTAAAACGGTATTTATATGGAGGGAAACTGGGTAGCTTCTGTTGTGTAACGGCAGGTTGAGAAATTACCTCGGTTTTCAATTGGTAAGTTGGAATACAAAAAACTGTTTTCCCCGTGCACATCGTATTCCTACCAACATAACACGACAGGATTGTTACAAAACCTAATATTGCAGTCTCACATGTACATCATTTTCGTACAGAATAACACGTCCAGTGGTACATGTACACCGACATTCCTGCAAAACATAGCATCTCGCACGCAAAACAAACAAACAAATCTTGGCATCACTCTTCGGTTCGGCCCACAAATGGAAATTGTATTGTCCAATAATTCACAAAACCCATGGTTTTCTGTACAGAGCCTTGGGTTTCATGATGCTGCCGGGTTTGGCACAGAATGTAAAAAACTGGGTGAACACACATATGCGTGCTTGTTCCAAAATCCTGGGTTTTGTAATTCAAAGGCATTAACTCCACCAACCAATTGATAAATCGCACGGTTTCAGTACAAAAACCCTGGCTTTTTTTTTAAAGTTGAAACAACAGAGGAATATCCAGGGGTTTGCAATCTTACAAAACCCTGGGTATTGTGACGTCGCAAAACCTTGCATGGAATTCGTAAATTGTCACTTACGGATTCTGTAACCGTCGGTTTCGTTATGCAAAGCCAAGGTTTTTATATATGAAAATACTGCAAGTCAATGGCCAGGATTTGCGCAGGGAATGAAATGCTATCTCTGATTGGTTGCTCTATACATATTGAAAACTTTAGATGTTCAACACTACTTCATACTCGTTTGAAACTCGGCAACATGCAGCTCAACTCTAACTTGTTAAGATCGGAATCAAACTGACTCAGGACTAGTTTTAGATTCGGTACATCTAATCATAGATCGTCGTGCCTGGACGATCTATGATCTAATTAAGATGTGTGACATGTTTTCTTCAAGAGCCGACTGTGTTCAAATGTACGATCCTGCTTGCATACGAAAATTCCTGAGTATGCTCCCTTGACGCTTAAAACTATAAGGATCTGACACTTGTGCCCTTTATGAAAATATTCACAAATATTTTCTGCTGTACATGACTATTTATCTTTTATGCAAGATGCTCGCCAGCTGGAATTGGTTAATTTGATATCGATTTAACAGTTTGCATTATACTTCACTGTAGCAAGTTCAATTATGTCTGTGTGCTAACACAGACATATTGATTTTTTTTATTTTATTTGAATTCTTTATTTCTTTTTTTTTTCTTTCCAGGCAATTTGTCCGACATTTCATTTGAAAACTATTACATATAGAAACTCCAAACTTGGAATGATTATACTTCCGTACACGAAGTCTTGGGTTCAACGGTTGTGAAAAGTATGCAAATTAGGGCCATTTGAAAATTTAAATCTTGGATATCTCCAAAACTATTATAGGTGCAGGTTACCAATTCTACTGAAATTTTAATGTTTGTAACCCTGCACATTTTTGTATTTTACATGGGACCTCTAAGGGTCAAAGGTCAAGGTTATTTTGACCTTTGAAATTTTCATTCAGTCATAACTGTGTCAATTTTTATCCAATTTTGACTCTGTCGGACCCAAATTGTATGTATTGCAACACTGCATATTTTTGTAATTAACATGAACATCCAAAGGTGAAAAGTCAAGGTCATTTGGACCTTTGAAATTTTCATTCAGCCATGTAACTCTGTCAATTTTCATCAGATTTTGGTTCATGTTGGCTTAAATTGTAGACATATAACATTGTATCTTTTTGTAATTTGCATGTGACCTTCAAAGGTCAAGGTCATTTAGACCTTCGGAAGTTTCATCCAGCGATAACTTGCTCAATTTTCATACAATTTTAATCATATTGGACTCAACCTGTAGGTATGGTAACACTGCATATTTTTATTAATATGTGACCTCTAAAGGTGAAAGGTCAATGTCATTTGGCCCTTTGAAAATTTCATCTGGCCATAACTTGGTCAATTTTCATCCAATTTAATCATGTTTGACTTAACTTGTAAGTATTGGAACACTGCACAAATTTAAAATTTACGTATGACCTCTAAAGGTCAAAGGTCAAGGTTATTTGGCCCTTTGAACTTTTCATCTAGCCAAAACTTGGTCAATTTTCATCTGATTTGGTTCACGTTGGACTTAAATTGTAGATGTTGTAACACTGTGTATATTTGCACCTTGCAGTTCGCGTCAGGTCAATCGTGGCCATTGACCTGACAAACAACATTTATCTTGTGCGTCTTGTCAGGTCCTGTATGCATTTTGTCTTTTCCTGACAATAGGAATCAATCTTTTGGAAAATAAGATTATGTGTTCAAACCCAAGGTCCAAGCGGTCCAAGCCTATAGGATCTGAGGACAAAGTTAGGTACCTGTCAAAGACCCTGTGCTGAGAATTGGTCAAAAAGGTTCTTCTTTTGCAAATGGACAGGTGAAGAAAATTGGAGAGCTTGGGTTAATGAGTATGGACATAGAAGAGAAGTATGGTGGTACAGGAATGGATTACCTGGCGTATGCTGTGGCCATGGAGGAAATCTGTCGTGGTGACGCGTCACTGGGAGTCATCATGAGCTGCAACAATGTAAGCTTTGCCCTGAAAAGATGACACCACTGCTACTATCTAAGAGCAATGATGGAGATGACGAACGTTGTAAAGATTTGTTTGTGTGTATTGTTGAAACATTGCCAAAATACATAAAAGTTTAACTTTGACGGATTTTATCATTTATAATGTGAGGACACCTAATGTGTAAAATTATGAAAATTTCATGTTTAGTATTATCATTATTATTTGTGCGTGTGTAATGTTCAAAACATTTACATTTCATAGACAGGATTTAAATTTTTTTGAAACATGGATGCAATCGGTGAATTACGAGGTGATATTGACTCTCCTTTTGTTTTGTGTAGTTTTTTCCTATGCTGTTGTCGCAAGATTCATTAACTACTCTTACACCCCACCCCACATAAAGTCATACCATTAACGTTGCAACTTACACTCTCTAGGATTCCAAGTTTCTTAGCTTTCAGAGCATTCATAGTGTACAGCACTCCCCGCGAGGAGTATTTGTTTTCATGCCCAATTTGCGAATCACCCTCTCGGTAAAATATCATATGCATGTACTCTTAACATTAAAAAAAAATGAAATAAAATGAAATAAGTAATTAAGTAAATTTAAGTAAAAAAATCCGTAGTGCAACATCATGTATTGAAATCTATAGATCTCTAAAGGAGTTTGACCATTATACAGAGAAAATAGTTAACCGAATGTTTTTTTCTGTCCCTTTTGTTGCAGTCATTATACCTTGGGCCACTGAATGACTTTGGCACAGAGGAGCAGAAAGAGCAATTCCTCAGACCCTTTACAAAAGGAGACAACATTGGCTGTTTTGCATTAACTGAACCAGGTGTGGCTGTGTTCTGGGGGGGGTGGTGGTGGTGTATGATCATCATTATTTCATTCATACGCATTGTTCGATGGATAAAGCCGTCAGATTTTTTGTAGCTTTGCATTATTTAATTGCACAACTGCGTTCAACAGAGGGGCATATAAGCTTCCTCTCCTGGGACTAAGTTTTAATCAATTGTTTTCTTTGACGCGGATGCACCCAACCTGCGTCAATAAAAATTGTTGACATATAGGGCATGTCATAGTGCGGCAGATACGTGTAAAAGATATTCACTTTCAGCAGAAAGTCTGAACACTGGTATACAATCCTTTAGATCTATGCTGAATAAATAAAAATAGATAGATAGATAGACAGACAGACAGAGAGACAGACACACAGACAGACAGACAGACAGACAGACAGACAGACAGACAGACAGACAGACAGACAGACAGACAGATAGATAGATAGATAGATAGATAGATAGATAGATAGATAGATAGATAGATAGATAGATAGATAGATAGATAGATAGATCGGGAGACATTTTTGTTAGACTGATATTTCCCTATCAATATTGCAGTTTTTGAAGGAATGGTTCTTTAGAAATGTTTTGTCGTATTTTTTTCAAAACAATACGTCAGATTGCCTTTGAAATTGGTACAAATACTTGCACGTTTTTCTTGCCATTGGAAGCTAGGCATCACTGTTATCAATCACGGGGGGGGGGTGCTGGGGGTTGCTTTTATGTTTGTTTTTTGTTTTTTGCGTTTTTTTCTTCTGAATTGTGTGATATTATCGACAACCTGTAAGAAACATCAGATTGTGTGTCTCAAATAAAAATTAATCCAAATTGAATGTCAAATGTGGTGCAGATGTAGTAAGTGACATATATTTTTATTGTAAGATGAAAATTCCCAACATATATCAATTATTTCTGCTGATTTTTTTTTTTTTTTTTTTTTTTTTTTTTTTTGGTGACATTTCGGCATATTTTCTAAATCATCAATTATAGCCTAATTACTTTTGAGATGTATTCTCTATGGATGTCTCAGCTTAAGTTTGGTGATCAAAGTCAACATACGATTTTCTAAAATTCTATCTTTACAAAAGATTTAACTCAAAGTACAAGGGTTAAACCTTATCGTTTACAAGAACATTATGTTGATTAGGACGTAGTGTGAGCAAATAACTTTTTTTTTTGTCTGTTTGTGACTCACAGGTAACGGAAGTGACGCGGGTGCGGCCTCCACAACAGCCAGGCTGGACGGAGACCGGTGGATCCTGAATGGCACAAAGTGTTGGATTTCCGGTGGTGACAAGGCTGCCGCTGCTATAGTTAATATATTTCATACCAACATATCCAGAGCAAATTACTATCCACTGTTAATTTGTGGCAGGCCTATTTATCATTTAATCCGCCATTTTACATGTCTTTGTGCTACTCAGGGACACACATACAGACAAGAATGCTGCCCGTAGCCTGATATCAAACCCAGACTCTCTTATCTTGGCTAAAAGTATCAATTACCAAAGCAGGGCCCAGAACCTTGACTGAAACAATCTTCAATTATGCTTATGGTTAGATTAAAAAAAGGCCTGAATGACCTTGACCTTTGATCTTTAGGCATTGCATGTAAATTACAAAAATATGCAGTGTTGCAATACCTACAGGTTGGAACCAACATGGTTAAAATTGGATGAAAATTGACCGAGTTATGGCTAGATGAAAATTTCAAATGTGAAAATGATATTGACCTTTGACCTTAGGAGGTCACATGTAAATTACAAAAATGTGCAGTGTTGCCAATATATTAATCGAAGTTGGATTAATTACCTGTGCCTATAATATTTTTGGAGATACTCAAGATTTAAATTTTCAAATGGCCCTAATTTGCAAAATTTCAAAACCGTTGTACCTCTTTACAAAAAGTCCAGGCTTCATGTGTGGAAGTATAATCATGCCAAGTTTGCAGTTTCTATGTGCAATACTTTTCAAATGAAATGTCGTACAAATTCGCCTGTAAAGAAAGAAAGAAAGAAAGAAAGAAAGAAAGAAAGAATTCCTAGAAAAACAGTATGTCTGTGTTGGCACACAGACATAATGACAGCATGTATCACAGTGACTGAAATATTAAATGATATCAGCTTGGTCTGACCTCACCAGTTTTTTTACTTTAATATGTAATGATATCAGCTTAATGTGACTTCACCAGTTTCTAGAAAGTTCCAAGGTATTTGCTGTACAAGTGTGTATGGGAATTTTAATTTAAACATTGCATGGTAATCGAGTCAAATGCTTAACTTGCATCTACTTCAGAGGCCACCATTTTACGCACATGAATGTTTGACACAGATAAGTAATATATTTTCCTGTTTTGCTTCTCAGAGAAATAACAGGAGCAAAAATGTAAGCCAAGACTTCCAGTGGAAACTTGGGGCACATTCGTGTCAAATAGTGTTAAAAAGTCTTCTGGAATGTTTCACCACAAATATAAGTATTTGTTACAAATCCAAAGTGATGCTTTAGAACTTTGGAACATGTTTGTTTTCCTGTAGGTTTTCGCGACAACAGACAAGTCCAAGAAACACAAGGTAAGGTCCAGGTAAATAAAGAAGCTTAATTGCAATCGGTGCAGTGCACATTTGGAAATAAAAGCTAAAAATATTCCCTGGTATCCTGGTGCAGGATCTCAGTAACCAATAAAATGACGTCAGCGATTGTATCACTATTTACCCTTTCTCAATTGGATTAAGACTCAATTTAATGTGTCAACAGTTTTCCCAGGCATGGTTTTGGCGCTACACCAAGGAAAACTGTTGACCCAGGACATGTTATCTTCATGGATCTTGTCCACAATTCTCATTCAAATTGCTTTTCACTACCATTGAAGTTAGTCAAAAACACTGAAGCGGACGTCATTTGACCATCAGCCAGCTTTGGCCGATTTAAGGATGAAAGGATTAAGACAGCAATTGAAATTATTGGTGCAATTTCGGGGTCTAAATGACGGCACAGTTTTTTTTGCTGGTTTCTTTTTTTGGGGGGGGATTAATTTTTAATTGCTATAAACTAAACATTTATTTGAAATTTTGCAAACTTGACATCAGTTTGATGACACGGTGTATAGTGATAATGACCACGAAAATGAAAAAGAAGAAAAGTGTACGAGAGTTATCACCCTTATCTATGGTAAATGTTGAAGCAATATAGATTTTTTTTCAATTCTATTTTGATATCAAACTTGTGACAAAGTCAGGGATATCTTAAGATTAAAACACACACACAAAACCATGCTGCAAAATGTTACTTCTGTTGTTACTCTTGAGATGCAAGTGTTCAAGTATGCAACAGCAGGCCTAGAACCTGAAATTTTGAAAGCAACCATGAAATTTAAACTCCATTTTTGTCCTTAGGGTATCAGTGCATTTGTTGTGCCAAAGTCAGCTCCTGGATTCATCGTGGGTAAGAATGAAGACAAATTGGGCATCAGAGCATCATCAACCACACAACTCCATTTTGAAGACTGCCAAATCCCGAAAGAATATCTGGTGGGAAAGCCTGGAGATGGTTTCAAGATTGCAATGGTGTATATCGTCTGTATTAAATGTACCAGCACTTGGCACATTGTATTATTTGCAATGAACTAATTGTACACTTGGCCTTCTAATGGGCATACATGTGTGAACGAAATGTTGTATTCCATAAAACATGGATCTAAATTTACTGTAGCATGCAACTGTGAAAACATGTATGCGTCAAGTTTCCCCTACTGTGTTAGCTATCGGCCCGTTACACATGGACTTGATGCCATGCGGTTTCATTCACTGAAACTATCTCGGTTGGCTCAATTTAATATCAAGTAAAATCATGCATATTTTTTTCCTTTTTTTCAATTTGGACGTAAATGGAAACACGATTACTGTGTTATTTTTTGTGTAATTTGATGGTAAGCTGTATGCACATTAACTCGTGTGTCATGAAGAGTATTCGGGGCATGTATTAAGTTAATAAACAGTAAACCCTGTCTGAAGAGTCCACACTATGGAGTCCCCAAAATATGGTTTGTCAAATGATTACTTCTGTGGGAGGTACGTAAACAACATACCAATTTATAACGTAACTTACACTAAGTTTGGTCACTCTTTTTTTTTTTTTTTAAATGACAACTTGGTTTCTTTAAGACAGGTGGCTTCATATAGGAGTGGTCTTTCAGGGCAGGAAACAATTCATGCTAACCCTTAAGACTGAGTCAACAGTTTTCTTTGGTGCACGTAGATGCAGAACCAAAGTGTTCTGGGAAAACTGTTTACCCAGAGCATCACTTTTCTCTGCAACTGCAATTTAGACTAGGTATGATGCTGATAATCAAATAAGATGGCTTTGCATGAGAGGTTTGAAGGTGGAATAGATAGATAGACAGAGACAGACAGACAGACAGACAGACAGACAGACAGACAGACAGACAGACAGACAGACAGACAGACAGATAGATAGATAGATAGATAGATAGATAGATAGATAGATAGATAGATAGATAGATAGATAGATAGATAGATAGACAGATAAATTTTATTTCAGACTTAAAAAGTCCATAGAAGACTTTACAGAAAATAAATATATATCAGTTCAGATACATGCAAGTGTGACGTCATGACATGCAAAACAGTGAAGTTGACATTGACTGTTACGTACTTTCAGAAAACTCTGGACGCTGGGAGAATTGGCACCGCTGCTCAGGGTCTTGGTATTGCACAGGTATATACTTCGTCTGAACTCCTATATGTGAAGTATAAGCATGTTCAGTTCATGAGATTTTTTCTAAATATATGGTCACACAGAAAAAAGCAGGGGATGATACTGTTCCCAATTAGATTCAGTGCCACCATGGAGGCTAAAAAATAAAACAAGAAATAAATCCTTCGTGCCACAGCTGCTCACTGCAGCGCAAGGTATGGTTTTGTGACATTGACTGGACCAGTGTTACTAAATTTTTGCCTCCCTCCCCCCCCCCACGGATGGGGCTGTAGAGCCCAAATATTCACCGAATGGTTGGCCTTTGGACCCAAATATTTGATCCCTTCTGGAATATTTGCCCCTCCCGCTCCTTCATTCCGTGACCTCTGTTGCATTGACAGTTGGAAAAGAATCAGTCTTGTAGCCTTATTGCTGCCCTCTGCTGGTATGGGGTGCCAAGTGTAACATCAATTCTGTGGTTATTTCAGTTCATTTCGTGGACGAAATACGTAATCTCTAACAATTTCGTCCACAAAATTGTTAAGTATATATAAGTATATCAATTTTGTCCACAGAATCCATAAGTTTATCAATTTTGTACACAAAATTCATAAGTGTATCAATCTTGCACACGAAATATTCATTTCTGTGCGCATAGTTATGAATTTCGTCCACAAAAAGGAATAAGGTTTTCACTTTCGTGTGTAAGTTTGTTTTTCGTCCACGAAAGCGAGTAATCTTTTAATTTTGTTGAAACTGTTATCATTAAATTCAAATTTATCTAATAGATTTTGTCGACGGAAACGGTACTCAGTTCACAAAATCTTAAAAGATTTATCCAGTTTCGTGCACAAAATTGGAAGAAATGACAAAAAGAATTATACTCAATTGATTGTGTGCACAGAATCGTAGCCTAAATGAAATAACAAAATCGTATAAAGCCACTGAATCGTTATGGTGGTTATTTTCGTGAGTTCCAATGACTTGTAGAGGGCATGGTCTTCCCGTTTCGCAATAAGTCACGTGCCATCATGACTATTCAGCAAGCAGTGGAAGATAGCCGTCATGGGCAACTCTATGGCAGACACAACGCCAAATAATGAACTGTTTAATAATTGACGGTGTGAAAGGAGACTGTCAGCGTTACATTGCAGATTGGCCAATATCGAATTAAATTATGCCTGTTGGTTGCCCCTTTCGTTCATTTTTATTGTTAGTCTTTATTTTTTTTTTCTATTAGGTCTATTATTTTTTTTTTTTTTTTTTTTTAGCGCGCCAAACGGTCCAAATTAAAACATAGACGCATATGTGAGATTTGTTAGTTTCTCTAACGTCGTCAAGGGTCCTGATGGTACGAAACTCTGAGCGGTTACGCTTGGCGCGCTTGGGTTCAAAACGTCAGCTTTTACCAATTTGATGAACAAAATCGATTAACTATTTCAGTTCCGTGTGTTTTACAATTTTGTGGATAGAAGTGAGGTAGGTATTTTTTGTGATTTCGAGCATGAAGCAGAGAAACTTGACGATTCTGTTGACAGAACGGTGAACAAAACTGTTGTACTCTTACAATTGTGTGCACGAAATCGAGTAGTTAAGCTATGGATTTTGTGAAACATTCCGCTTCCAATTTGCGCACAAAATTGGATAACATATGGATTGTGTGACACGTTTTTTTTCGATTTTGTGCACATTATTTGATTTAAAAAAATGGATTGTGTGAACAAAATTGGAAAGATTTTAAGATTGTGAGAATCAAATTCAAAACCATACCAAATTCTCTGGACGAAATTGGTAAATTTAAGGATTCTGTGAATAAAACTGGAAAGATTTTACGATTGTGTGAATAAATTCAAAACCTTACCCAATTCTCTGGACGAAATTGGTAAATTAACGATGCTGTGAACGAAATTGATATAGGCATATTAAACAATTCTGTAAATCCCAATTTTTAATTTCGTGGACAAAATTGATAAAAGTTTACCCTTTTGTGCACGAAATTCATAATATCATACGATTTTGTGCACAAAATTGATTAACTATTGCAATTCCGTGCACAGAATTCAACAAGTTTGTTGGGTTTTGTGAAATACTTTCTGTTTTGTGATGTTTTTTCTTTCAGTTTCGCCCACAAAATCGTAAGAGTAGTTTAATTCCGTGGTCGGACTTCGATTTTTTTAATTTGCTCCTACAATTTTGTGAATCCTGTTGTAATTCCGTCCACGAAAATGATAAGCATTAGGATTTCGTGCACGAAATCGGTGATGTTACACTTGGCACCCCGTATGCCAGTCCTCACATTGAGCAAGTGTCATCATTACAATATATTCCTGCAACAAGTTCAGCTATTCTTGCTCATACTTTTTCTTGAAACCATGGCTTAATAGCAGGTCTTAATAAGATAAGAACATTTCATTGATACAAATTAACAATATGAACTTTGAAAATATAAATACAACAATATAGGGAAGAGATTATATAAGTAATGATTAAAACAATATAATTCCATAAACATATACGCTTACATGTATGTGTGACGTAAGTTAGTTTAATTCTCAATCATGGTGTTGTAAGCATATATTCAAATTGTATAAGTCTTAATCTGAACACATGCAAAATTATTCCAAAAAGAGTTTGGCTTGAAAGTTTTCTTTTGTGAAACACTGGTTCAGAAGGGAACTTATCAGTGTGCAAACTTGACTCACTCAAGAAATGTGACCATATCGTGGAATGAGGAAACATTGCCCTTTTATTGAGTGATAAACATTGCCCTTTTATTGAGTGATAAACATTGCCCTTTTATTGAGTGATCGTTTTGTTACCAACCACAGGCAGCTCTGGAATGTGCGGTGAAGTATTCAGGCGAACGTAAGGCTTTCGATGTTCCTATCGCAACTTTTCAAGCGATACAGGTGGGTGGATAGATAACACGTATTATTATAGAGACAAAGTACTTAAGTATTTGCTGTGCTTTGCAGGTTGTGCTTGATTTGATCTGAATTTAAATGTTGTATGGTAAATTAAAATTTGTATACGGATGCGTATGCATCGACTTCTTGAGGCACATAATGCTGTGGTCACCATCTGATATTATTACTCCTGAAAGTGAAGCCACCCTTTATTGAAGGCCACTTCGCAATGTGACTAGCATCAATTTAACACATTTTCAACTCAAGAGAAGCCTCCCTGTTAACACCCAAAACGTGAATCCGGTGCGAATTGTTTGCATATATAGTTATGTGAGACACAGTTTCACGTTTCATGGGATAAAATATTCACGTTTTGCAGTATAAATGTTAATGTCTCGTGGATATTTCACGGCTTGTGTAAGTTCTATTTATTTACTTTTTTTTGTTTTTGTTTTTGTTTTTGTTTTTTGTTTTTAACACTCATGAATTCCTCTTGCAAGCATGGCCACGTATTTCTGGTGCAATTTGGAGAGGCTTTTTAATAAGGTCAGGTCACCACTGTGCTCATAACAAATGACAATACAAGACGCCAGTGAATGGTGTGTCAACAGAACATGTGGCCCAGTGACTGTTCAGTGATGTCTTGCTTTTGTTGCTCAGCTGAAGCTGGCAGATATGGAGGTACGTCTGGACAGTGCTCGGCTTCTGACTTGGAAGGCAGCCATGTTGAAAGATGCAGGCAAACCTTATACGAAGGTATGTACAGCTTGAATCCTTCTTTGTGCAATCTGCAAACCTTTAGGCACTATAATTAAATGCACTGTGTTCCTCCAAACAGTGTTCTGGGTATATCTGCTTATAAAATTAAATTAAAATAACCGTCCACCTTTAACCAAAATTGTAAACATTAAATGTGATGCCACAACATACCACAGAAAAGATTAAAAGTAACATATTTAGTTCTACTGGAGGAGGGGGGGGAGGGGAAGGAGGAGGGAAGGGCAATGAGGCTTGGGGTGCTTTTGAGAGTATGGGCACTCATTGGAGGAATATGGTACATACATCAAGTTAATGGATAAATTCCATGTAAGTTGCCCACAAAGACTCACATGAGCAGTCAAACTATCCCTTGTAGCAGTCTATTCATGTTGAAGGCAAGTTGTCTGTTGAGACCACCGTGAGAGCTTGAGCACTAGACTTGTTTGTATAGTTTAGTACTAGACTTGTTTGTATAGTTTAGTGCTCCTGGTTTTCAAAGACAGCTAAGAAGTCACCAGTTTTGAACTCACAAGGCTAGCCATCAAAAGTGCAATGGTCACAAAAACAACAACAAAACCATTGAGTATTTTCGTAACTTTGGGCACAGACCTCAGAAACTTAAGCGGACTTTACAATGCAACACCGACCTTGCATCCTACGACATATCCTAAAATTGATGCTGTGCTGTTCTGCAATATGAATACACAAATCTCGTGCCCGTGTGTGAATATGATACTGTTGTTGAATGATTCTCAAATAAAGATATTTCACGACACTATAATTGATGCTTTGTGTATCTTTTGCTTTCATTTGAATGCTTACAGGTTTCATCGTATGCAGTGTAGTTTTTTTTTTTTTTTTGTTTTTGTTTTTTTTTTTGGTTTTGTTTTGTTTTGTTTTGTTTTGTTTTTCTTCTTTTTTGTTCTCACATGAAACTCACTAAGAACAGGGGTTTCCCCATGCAGACAATGTTTTCCATTCTTCAAGTTTGAATGTCTGACATTTTTACTTTCATCAATTTTGTGCCATGCACAAGAGGCCCATGGGCCTATAATGCTCTGCCGATGACCACAACCAAAAAAATCATAAATTACCAGAAATGCATTCCCTCTATGCCCTACAGAAATGTCAAGGTTATCCATCTTATGCAATACCAAACTTCCACGTGGTACACATTTCTGGTACATTTGGCATCATTTGGTATCATTTGCCTTATTCTTTATCATCATATTGAATTTAGTGTTCTTTTCTTACGTTCTTATTGACCTTGAAAAATAGGTCAACGTCACACAACATGTAAAATTTGACCACCTTCCTAATGCATATTTGCATAAATTTTGCAGTTCCATCTCAATTTATTATCACAATAATGACTTTAATACATGTGTTTTTGATACCTATGATGTTAGTTCCAATTATAATTACCACCAGTGGCACCACCGTGACTCCTTATGTAATAAACTTTGCCTCCTTAATATTCCTGTAATGGTGTATGGATGCATGTAAGTTAAGATGCAATGATCATCACAAAAAATCTTTGCAATAAATGTATCCTCCTCATGACCTTGAAAAAGTAGGTCAAGGTCATCCATATTATGCAATATCAAAGTGCCATATGTGATAAGCATTTGCTGCATATTTGGAAATGTGAGCCTTCTTCTTTCTCAACATGTTGAAATTAGTGTCCTTTTCTAAATGTTTAATGACCTTGAAAATAGACCCAGGTTACTCATAATTTTGGAAAATTTGACTGTTGGTGCAAATTTTGTATTTCCATCTCCATTTATCATCACAAAAATGAATTTAATGTGGTTTTGATACTACCATAGCAGTTCCAATTAATACCACCAGCGGTGCCACATTGATCGCACATGAAATAAGAATCTTGCCTGTAATTTGTAAAATATTCATGTAATGGTACATGTATATATGTCCACAAGGTCAAGTGTATTGCATTTCCTTCATGACCTTGAGAAAGTAGGTCATCCAAATTATGTAGTATCAACTTCTACATATGATACACAATTCCCTCACCAAGTTGTTAATGACCCTGAAAAATGGGTCAAGGGTCACCCCAAATTTCACAAAGTTTGAGCATTGGTATAATGCATACATGGTGTAAATTTTGTAGCTCCGTCTCAATTTATTATCACCTATTACTTTATTGTGTTTTTGATACCTAAGATGTTAGTTCCAATAATTTATCACCTGTTTCAAGTACCTATAATCTGGTGTTGTCTGCTGGCAAACAAGATTCAGCATTTTCTGATTTTCAAGACTTGTGACGGTTGTGTGAAAAGACAGTATATTTCGAACCTTTACTTGTCATTTCCTTTCTCTTCTGATATTTTAAAGTTTGCTTCTTTTTTTTTTTGAGAAGGGGGGAGGGCTCAATTCACAGACTTTATATTACTGTAAGATCTATCTAACTGTCTATCTGTCTGTCTGTTTATGTTCTTGTAGCAATCAGCCATGGCCAAGTTAGCAGCCTCTGAAGCAGCAACTTTTGTCAGCCACCAGGTAAATCTTGTTGCCATTTTGTCTGCTCTCACTGTCTATACTATCTTTTTCTAAATCTACTCTAAAGCTATGACAATGATTAAAACATTTTGCAGGCTATTCAATCTTCATAACAATACAGCTGAACCTGTTAAAGAAACAGGTGACAAAAATGACACCTTGAAAGCTTTTGTATCCCAGAAGGTTTACAGTTGTCAAGCTGTGGAAGGGACCCAAACCATTTCTCCCTTGGATTGAGTTGGAGTCAGCTGCTTTCCTTAGCATGTGTTGGGCACTGAACACTTAACCTGCACCCAGGAAAGTTGTTGACCTGGAACATGCTACACTGTATTTTGATAGCTCTCACCCGGTACAGCAGCCCAGAAATGAACAATGGTATTTCCTTCCCATGTTTTGATGATATTAATGAACAAGATGAATATTGATGATGTCTAGCCATAAAGTCACATATTCAGTTTTAACTCCTGTGCTACTGAGGCTGATTTTGCATGCATGAAGTGCCATTCAATGCTTGTACCAGCTGCAGACAAGTAGCAGTGGAGCTATGTGACCACAGTAAACTGTAAGTGAGCAGTATGTTATGGAGATCAGTTGTGGTCTTCATTTCTGGGGATAGTGCCCCATAGCTGGGTGGATACTTTGTTGCGGGGCATGCTGGTAGAGGCAAGTTGTCTGTGTGTGTTGGGGGGGGGGGGATTCATGATTCCCCCTCCCCCCCAAAAAAGGGGGGGGGGGCTTCCAGTTCATAATTTTGAATTCATCGGATCTCTGGGTAAATACTTTTACAGTTTACAAAACTGATTTTGATACTCAATTCAATGTATTGAAACTTTAGCGAGATTTCGCCTCATTATTTGGCTACTTGCCTTGTCATTAGCTCATTTAGCGAGATTCATATCCACAATTTATTGACACTTTGATTCATATCTCAAATGCAAAATGGTCTTTCACAGTTCACAATAAATATTTTCCGCACAATGTCTACAATTCATGGAAAATTAATAAGTGGTTGGCAAAGTTTCAAGGAAATATTCTAACTGCCCCCCCCCCCCCAGCCAATTAAGTACTGGTGGTGGTGCCATACCAGAGATCTCTGGTTCAAATCCTGCCCAGGGTTGAGCAACTATCAAATGGATGTTTTTCATTCTTATCAACAAATTCATCATATGCATCAGTCAGAGATATTTATTTCGATAAAGTTACGTGGCACACTGAAGCCCATAGCTTTTTGGAAGAGTGATTATCTGTTTGGTCTATCCTTCCTTTTGAAACATTCTTCATTTACCTGATTTGCTGTTTTACAAAGCTTTTGTTCTTGTCAACAAAGTCAAATAAATGTGAATCGTAGTATATATTTGAAATTGTACATTTTCAGTGTATCCAGGTACTTGGTGGAATGGGCTACATAAAAGATATGCCAGCCGAGAGATACTATAGAGATGCCAGGATTACAGAGATATATGAAGGAACAAGTGAAATCATGCGACTTGTCATATGTGGCCAAATACTCAAGGAATATGACATTAAAATATGAAAGAAAGCAACAACACTGTTCTCATGACGCCATCTGTTGATGAAGAAATTATCTTTTACATCAGTGTCTGCAGTTTTTTATTTGTAAACATTAGGGAGAATTTTTTTCCAAACTGATCCCTGGTCAAAACTTAACCACTGAAGTGCTGATTTTCAGACCCAGTCAATAGCTCTCCTTGGCATACCCTAGGTACAATGTGCTGAAAGTGCACAAAGTAAAGCTATTCACCTGGACCATTCATTCTCTCAGCAATAGCTACATTTAGACTAGACATGCTGCTTCATGCACTTAAACGAGAGGCTTTTGCCCGAGAAATTTGAAGGTAGAAGCATTATAACAGTTCAGACAAGTGTTGACTATTGTTGTGTACCTGAACGCAAGGCCTTTGCCAGAGGAATTTAAAGATCAATTATTATAATAGTTCAGACAAGAGTTGACATTGTTGTGTACTTGAAAGCAAGGCTTTTGCCAGAGGAATTTAAAGATCAATTATCATAATAGTTCAGACAAGAGTTGACATTGTTGTGTACTTGAAAGCAAGGCTTTTGCCAGAGGAATTTAAAGATCAATTATCATAATAGTTCAGACAAGAGTTGACATTGTTGTGTACTTGAACGCAAGGCTTTTGCCTGAGGAATTTAAAGCTCAATTATTATAATAGTTCAGACAAGAGTTGACATTGTTGTGTACTTGAAAGCAAGGCTTTTGCCTGAGTAATTTAAAGATCAATTATTATAATAGTTCAGACAAGAGTTGACATTGTTGTGTACTTGAACGCAAGGCTTTTGCCTGAGGAATTTAAAGATCAATTGTTATAATAGTTCAGACAAGAGTTGACATTGTTGTGTACTTTAACGAGAGGCTTTTGCAGCAGGAATTTAAAGGTCAATTATTATATAGTTCAGACAAGAGTTGACTATTGTGTACTTGAACGACAGGCTTTTGCCAGAGGACTTTAAAGGTCAATTATTATAATAGTTCAGACAACAGTTGACTATTGTGTACTTGAACGAGAGGCTTTTGCCTGAGGAATTTAAAGGTCAATTATTATAATAGTTCAGACAAGAGTTGACCAATGTTGTGTACTTCAACGAGAGGCTTTTCCCTGAGGAATTTAAAGGTCAATTATCATAA
Source organism: Hermodice carunculata (assembly GCA_964020975.1). Classification (NCBI taxonomy): domain Eukaryota; kingdom Metazoa; phylum Annelida; class Polychaeta; order Eunicida; family Amphinomidae; genus Hermodice; species Hermodice carunculata. The sequence continues at coordinate 60,050,334 of OZ026620.1, forward strand.
CAGTTCAGACAAGTGTTGACTAGTGTTGTGACTAACAGTCAAAGGAACAACATAATCCCTCCTTTTTTGGAAGGGGGGGGGGGAGAAGGGAGGGTGTTCCAAACTGACTTCAGATCAATAGAAATTCAAAAACTTAAGTGATGCCCCTTCTGGTGGATACAAAAACTATATGACCTCCAAAATGTACTTCAAACATCGATAAAGCCATATTTATTATTATTCTGACTGAAATAAACATATTACTTGCTTCAAGTTGTTTACTTATTTCTTTGCATTAAATCTTTCCTATTCATAACAGCCAAAAGTTCCCAAGAGTCTAATGTTGTCCTCTTCAATGACTTTAATGTCCAATTTACACAGGTACGCACAATGATATCCAGGTCAACAGCTTTCCTTCACATGGATTAGATACTTGGCTCCTAACTGTACCAACCAAAGCTATTAACTCCATTTTGTCAGAACCAGACAAAAGTCGAGGTCAAGCACACCATACGTCTTCATGTTAATGCAGCATAAGGAGATTAATATATCAATTGAAGATAAATGCAACAATTACTTGTAGTTTATTTAAAACTGGTTCAGGAATCACCCAAAACTGTTTTCAGAGAAGTGTAGTCTCCATTATTATTATTATTATTATTATTATTATTATTATTATTATTATTATTATTATTATCATTATTATTATTATTATTATTATTATTATTATTATTATTATTATTATTATTATCATTATTATTATCATCATCATTACTTTTTTTTTTTGGTAAGGAAGTCAAACATTGACTTACGTGGTCTCTATCTTCTGGGGGTTTTACCCCCTGAGGGGCACTGCTGATGGACCCCAGTGGGGGCCAGGTAGACCCCGAGATGTCCACACCTAAATGCTGTAGGATCAACAGCATTCAAATAACTATTCCTGATACCTCTATATTCACCCACTTCCAGTCACTTTTCTTGAGTATGTTATACAATGGGCCTATTGTAAAGACTCGTTTGTTTTTCCGGATTAAGAATCACAAAATTCCACTGTGGCATGAGTGTTGAGCATCAGCATGACTTGAAAACAGTTCATTGCAAAGCTATGTTTGAAATGAATTCTGTGTGAATCCATCACCATACCATGGCAGTGTGGATTCTTGTATCTCCAACACTCTGCCAAACTTTCAAATTATAGCCAAAAAGATACTTCTCCAACTGAGTGTCAGCACTTGAATTGGACACCACTTCTAAGAATGTGAAAGATTAATATTCTAAAACATTGAACAGGTACATGTCATCTACATGCCATCATTAAGAGCACTTTGTACGCCCCATGTATGCACAGTAACAGATGAAAATATTGTTGTCACAACCAAAGAACCACATCTTTATAGTTGCCTTGCTATTTGGGATTTGATGCTTTCACCTAGCCCACAAGTCCACCTTGATACCTATTGTATTGGTGGTTTATACACAATATATTCAACTTGCCATATAATTTACACAGCTGTCAAATGTCACGACTTGCCTTTCTCTGTTACTGTGGTGATTTTTGATAAGGTGGTAACCCCAATACTTACATATGGACCTGAAGTTTGGGGATATACATGTATATGTATACATATATGAAAAGTATTGAAGAAGTCCAAGTAAGCTTTTGTAAATATATGCAGCTAGGTGCATCTTCCCAATGTGGCAACACTTGAGGAATGTGGATGAAAGCCACTCTGTGTTATATATTATATAACAGGTATAAAACATTTTTTTTTTTTTTTTTAAGGTATAAAATATTGGCTGAAGATCCTTAAGATGCCAGATTCAGGATTGTTATAAAATACTAGAGCAATTCGATGAAAAAGGTTGTATTACTAGGGCAACTCGCATCAGAAATTTATTGAGTTGCTATGGCTTTTGTGTTGTGTGCCGATATCAAGAAGTCTGTTCAGAGAATCTTTTTTTTTAAGTAGTTTTATGCAAAGTGTGAAAGATTGCCATTTACAATAATGGTGTAAAGATGTAGAGAAAAACGGTCCACTGCAAATATATTGACAACTTAAATCATTATTGGAACCTGAAAATATTTCTAATGTTTCATAATCAGATAAGATGAGGTTACACTGGCCAAATTCAGAATCTGCGACCACTCTCTAAGAATTGAAATAGGTTGCCATGATAGACTTGACAAGATAACAGAATATGTCATTTTGTAATTTAAAGTCAACAGAAGATTGAATACCATTTTCTGATGGTGTATTCACGTTTTCACAATTTAAGACAGACTTGAGCAAATAGTATATAAAATACCCATCCAGAGAAAATTTGAACACTCTTGTTCATGACATCACAAAATCCTTCAATAATATGATTGTTAGCAATTTATGTATTCCAGTCATTCAAAAAAAAAAAAAAAAAATCTGACGAAGTAACCAACTGTTTGAACAACTGAAATTAATTATGTTATGACAAGGGTGAAGTATCCCCCAACAATCAAGATGTATTTGTTGATTATATATATTGTACAAGCCTGTGGCCTTATAGTACTGAATAAACAGCAGCGGCAACCAGTCCAACATGATCATTATTAGACATTAGGCACTTTGTATTATAAATATACACAATTTGTATTTTAAAGGCAATGCAATGAATATTATATTTCCATAGTTCATAGTATTATTCTTTTCTGCTGCAATACTTAAAGGCATGACAGTTTGTGACATGATAATAGATGTACATTGCATCTTTGTGGTAAAACTCTCACCAACCAGTAAATAATCCTGGTTACTATGCATCTGTATAGTTCTATTGGTGGTAATGTCTTTGATTAATCTTCTTCGAACATCATTTGTACAAGGCTTAGATTTACACACTGTTCCTCTTCTAGTCTCTGGGGCTGGAATCGAAACAGACGTCACAATCCATGTGAGGATCCAGTATATCCAAGAAAAAATTTGTGAAATAGTAAATGCACATACATTCAAGTTTACTGAACATAATCACAAAGGCAAAATAACTGGATTCATTGAGACTTTCCTATTCAAAATGAAGATACTTGATTGCATGGTTAAACAATAGAAAAAATGCTAATCCATTTTAAAAATTAAATTTGCCCCTACAATTTGAGCTCAGCTTTTGTTATAAATCCTGTCAGATACATTAATGTCTGATCCACGCATTTGGGATTTTCGTTACATTTTGCATAATTCCTAACCTTGTAATAAACCTGTACAAAGAATATATTTTTGGACATGACATGGTTCTCAAGATTCTGAATGTACGTAAAATGTTAAAAACTTTGATTGGCATTACTGTTAAAGAACCAGTCCTTTGATCATAAATGCTACTGTGTATATGTGCATGGAAATGTTGATGTAATATATTACTGGGATAACCAAATTCCAGAAGGTCACATAATTATGTGGCTGAAATAATTTCCTGCACATTCTCTTGATCATTATTTGTTTCGAAGCTACAAAGATGTAAAATGAAATGGCCACTTTGTGCCATCTTTGTCAACCTCCAATCTTTAGCCACATTACAAACACTGGAACCAAAAATGTGTAAGATGCAATTTTAACCCAATATGTGGTCAGTGATTCTGTCCAAACCTCAAAAGAATTTGGTAGGCCCAGTAAGAAGTTATATATCAATATTTGTATGCATATATCACACTTAACTTTGAATTAGTGGTAAAAAAAAATTATATACATGTATATATCAATTATAATCAAAGACTGACTGTTTCAATACATTCTGAATTTATGGATCATGCCCTTTTCAAACTATACACTTTGCTTGAGTTTGTGTGAATTTTATTCATTAATTTGATGTTGTACACATAACATGAGGTGTATACACAAAATGTCCCAATATAACTTGTAATTTAGAAGGAATACTAGCAATGTGAATGAAAATAAGTCACTTCTGTGTGCACGGTTTCTGCCAGAGGGTAAAAAGGGTAAAATAGCAAACCCTAAAAAATCTCAGGGTACTTTTGCTTACCATAAGATTTTAGCAGAGAAGAACTATTTTAGCATATATTACACAGAAATAACCCGAAAGGCTTCATCATTAGAATTTTTACTTGAGAATATGAAAATTTGAGTACCCTAAAATTTCACTCTGGCAGAAACCCTGGTGTGATTTTAACTCAGAGATGACAAGTGACCAAAATGGAAAATTGTCTACCCTATTGATGCAAAGGCAAAATGCCTACTGAGGAAGGGTTCAACAGGCTCCAGATGGCAAAACTTGACTTGGTGCCATCAATCCTGGCCCACGACATGTGTGTTGTACTTTGAAGTAAAGAAATGACTATCAAAACACACGCTAGAATCGTGTGGTCAAATTAGAGGTGCTCTAGAAAATGTAAACACAAGATGCTACTAAGGCATCCCCCAAGTTTGTCATTTTGATTTTTTTTAGCATGAAAAATACAACAAAACAGTATAAAATGTATATCATAAGTTTATGGACTGATTTCATAACAAAAACATAGGTCTAATTCAAGAAAAGATGAAGAACAATCCACACTCCTTCACAGAGTTCAATGGGTTAACGTGACCAGGGATTAATGAGTAAACACACACGAAAATATACATGTACTAGAAAGTGATGTTAGCGACAGTAGAGAGTAGACTTACAGAATTCCACTTCATAAGAGTAGGTACAGTCTTCAACTTTAGTTTCTCATGTGTTCTGAAGACACATTTGGGATCTTTCCAACTGGAAACAAAAAAGAAACACGCCAGTACTATTCAGATTCCAAGAGACACCTTCATCATCTGCATATTTATTCAACAACGAGACTGGCAGTGTTGGCACCAATCTGCAGTTTACAGTATTACCAACAAGAAAATATATACTGTTGCTTCCCTTGGATTGACAAGCAATGATCTGCGAAACTCTGAAATGGGTGTTTTGCAAAACAAAGTCTTTTGTATTCCAAGAACTTAAATAATTGCTTGCTGTAATTTTCCACTCTTATTTACAAGAAAAATCTGTCAAGAGTTTCTGGAGGCTTTTTGAGCTGGATGAATGGGAAACCCATCCTCCCCCCCCCCAAAAAAAAGAGAAAATAAAAATAATAATAATAATAATAATAATAATAATAATAATAATAATAATAATAATAATAATAATAATAATAATAATAATAATAATAATAATAATAATAATAATAATAATAATAATAATAATAATGAAATAAAAAAGCTGCACACTTGAACATCAGCTGATCAGAATTGTATACTAACTGTACTGTCAAAATCATATGTAAGAATTGTAGATTTTTTTTTTCTACTTACAAATCTCTTGCCCCAACACCACAATGAATAAAGACTGCATCTGCTGGAATGTTCTTCTTTGCTTCTTCGATTACAGGTTCAGCTGCCAAAGGAAGACACACCTATTTATTTCAGTCATGGAAATCACAATTTTTGCTAAAAAAAAAGATGTAACTGCTTGACAGAAATTAACTAACAGCGTAACTTCCACCTGGCAAATTCCTTCCGGGGGGAAAAGGACCCCTTTGAAGTTCCAAGTTACTGTTTGCTTTGAAATTTTCCTTGAACTTCAAATTTGTTCTTTCCTTTGAAAGTTTCCTGCTGTGACAAACTATGGAGAAGTAATTGACTGAGTATTAGGGTATTATTTACACATTTAACCATGTCCTGATATGAATAAAACTGAGCCAACTACTTTCTTTGGCACCAAGCACCCAACCCACATCAGGGCTCCACAGAAAGTGTTTACACTATATATGTGTTGGCCAGCACTTTTGTCTGAACTTAAGGGCAGCTGCTAGGTTAAATCTGCATGCAACTCACAACAAGTAAAAATTCTTGTACTTGTCCTGACAAACTCAGAACAAAACAAACAAACAAAATTACTTAACCCAGACAATATGGCTTGCCTCAATGTCAAGCCCCAGAAGTCAATAATAATGTTATTGACCTCAGGCATGCCAGTCTGGTAGGTCATTTTCAAGTAGCATTGAAAATATTGCCAGACTATCAACATGACATACAATCAGCTTAGCAGCATAGTAGAATTGTGAATCTCTTCATTGAAAAAATCTGTTTTTTGATTTTTCATTTACTCATTATTTGGGATTACAGAAAAAAAGGGATAGTCATCCTTGATCAAGGTAATGTATGATGATAGTTAAGTATATACAGTGAAACCTCCCTATACTAAACACCCTTGGGACCGGAAAAAGGTGTTCGGTATAGGGAGGTTTGCTAACATTGATAGTATATATTTGGGGACGAGAAATGGTGTTCAGTATAGAGAGGTGTTTGGTATACGGAGGTGTTCGGTTAGAGAGGTTTACTGTACCTGTCAAACATTGTAGTTGACTCCACATTTAACCAATATATAGATTATCATTTGATCTATAACTACCTGACAGTGTCACTATGGTTATGTTGTGGGTCATTTATGACAGTGATATGGACCACAGTTGTTTATAATGTGTGAAAACAGCATGACTCGGATTGCGATCTGAGGAACTAAAATTGTGAAGGTACAGGTTTGCATAGTGTGAGTTAGTCACCCTGTCCTCAAAGTGATTAATACTATGCAAAACTACACTCTGTAGTCATACAGTTAGCATAGGTCCTATGTTTACTCTATGCTGTAACCCCCCCTCCCCCCCCATTGGCAATAATACTGTCAATATACCATTCCAGTTTTAGATCAGTTTGCAGACTAGCATGTAGTTGTAACACAAACTTAGATGTCTCTATCCTTTGCTCAGAAATAACAAGCTCATGTACTAAACAGAGCAATATAAAGGACATTCAGTGTCACTGTTCTACAACATGCTGGAATATGCCATGATGTAAATTTTAAGAGATTGCACCAAGTAGTTCATTGGGTGTGCCTATAGCACAAACCTATGAATTAAAGTTGGAATGGTACCTCTACCATTAAGATTCTACAACTTTTGTTTGTGGTCCATTGGATGCATTTATAGTATAAACTTACGAATTTAAGTTGGAATAGTACCTCCAGCTTTAATAGTTTTGAAGATATTCAACATTTAAACTCCCCAAGTACCCCTAATTTGAGGTGCATACATTAAAATTTTACAACTTTTGTTTTGTGGTTCATTAGATGTACCTATTACACAAACCTAAGAATTAAAGTTGGAATGGTATCTCTACCTTAAATAATTTTGACGATATTAAACATTTAAAATTCAAATGACCCTTATTTGCATAATTTTCAACATAGTGACTATTGAAAAATACAGGTTTTATTTCACTACTAGGTCAATCATCATACCAAGTTTGGAGGAATACTGTCTGAGAAAGACTGAGGATGACATAAATAAAATAAATAAATAACACATTATTTGAGGGAAAACAAAAAGTTTGTGTTGCACACAGACTTAATAAATAAATAAATAAATAAATACACAAAGCACTAGAAAAAATTTGCTTTAAAGCAAATCTCTCTGTGTGCCTCCAAAACTTGGACAAATTTAAATGCTACAACTTTTGTTTGCTGTTTATTGGATGCGCCTTCAGCGCAAAGCTATGAATTGAAGTTGGAATGACACCTCCACCTATAGCTTTGAAAACGTTCAACATTTGAACTTTTCAAGTGCCTCTAATTAGCATAAAATGAATTTTTACAACTTTTATTTGTGATTCATCGGTTGTGCCTAAAAAAAAAAAAAAATATCAACAGTAGTTAGAATGGCACTTGTACCTATACTAGTTATGAAGATATTCCACATTTTACCTTTTCAAGTGCTGTAAGTAGATTAAATTAGAATTCTGCAAGTTTTACTTGTGGTTCATTGGATGCACCTACAGCACAAACCTATAAATTGAAGTTGGAATGGCACCTCTATCTAGAATAGTTTTGAAGATATTCCACTTTGATTTGAAATTTAGAAGAGTCCATAATTAGCATAAATTTAAATTCTACAAAGTTAATGTGTCCAATAAATGCACAGCCCCAAGAAATGTACCAATAGAAGCAATATTTGGCCCTCATTGTTGAACACTTTGGAAGCCACATGGGATTGAAATTTTCAAATGAAGCTACTTTGCATCATTTTCAACCAGCTGACTATTGCGACTGATATGCAACTTCACCATAGGAGCTATTTCTATTTCAAATGGTGTCAGAGTTTAAGCCAATACAAAAATAAAGTTGAAAGATAGGCAAAAAAAAAAAAAAAATAAATAAAATAAACAATAACTAATAATAATAATAATAATAATAATGATAATAATAATAATAATACATGCATACGTACATTGTATTACGAAAACCATAAGTCTGTGTTCACACATGGACATGATAAAGTATTTGAGGGAAAACAAAATGTGTCGGTGTTGGCAGACAGACTAGAAAAGAGATTTGCTATAAAGCAAATCTGTCTGTCTGTCTGTCTCCAAAACTTGCATAAATTTAAATGCTACAACTTTTGTTTGTGGTTTATTGGAAACACCTTCAACAAAAACCTATTAATTAAATTGGGAATGGCACCTCTACCTGATTAGCTTTGAAGTTATTCAACATTTTAACTTTTCAAGTGCTCTAATTAGTAGCATAAACTAAACGTTTACAACTTTTGTTTGTGGATTATTGGATGCACCTACAGCACAAATAATAAAATGATGTTGGGATGGTTCCTCTACCTATCAATTATAGTTTTGAAGATATTCAACTTTGAAGTTTTTAAGTGTCCATCATTAACATAAATTTAAATTCTACAACTGTTGTAATGGGCCCTTGACATCTATGTTGAATACTTTGGAAGTTAGCTCCAGGGAACCTAACCCATTGTTATTGTTAGTAATAATAAATATTCCCAACAATCACAATAGGTTAGGTTCCCTGGAGCTATCAATTCGAAGCTAGAAAGGATTAAAAATTCGAAATGGGCCTAATCTGCTGAGTTTTCAACCAGTTTAATACTCTTCTGCACAAACTGCAAAACTTCACCATAGGAGCTATGTCCATGCAAAATTTGAAGTTTCTAGCTTGAATGGTATCTGAGTCTGTCATCAGTGACTGAGGATGATCTTAGAGTATTAATAAACACCTTGAAGGACTCTACGGCTGGATATGATGATATCAGCCCATGAGCTTTAAAATATATTACTTCTGAATTAGTTCCTCCATTGACTCATATCATCAACATATCATTAGAAAAAGGTATACTTCCTGAAGTGCTAAAAACTACAAAAGTTACTCCTTTAAGGGTGGAGATGTCGAAAGGCTTTCTAATTACAGACCAATATCATTTTTGACTTGTTTCTCCAAACTATTTTAAAAAGTTGCATATAAGCAGTTGATTGTATTTGTGGATATATTATATCAATTACAATTTGGATTTAGAAAAAAATATGGAACTGAAATTGCTATTAGTCATTTAAGCAGTAAAATGTCTAAGGCCTTGGATGAACAAGAATATGCATTAGGTGTTTTTCTTGATTTGTCCAAGGCCTTTGATATGGTAAATCATAATATTCTCTTGTATACTCTTTCTCATTATGGAATTAGAGGTACCCCATTCAATTGGATCTCATCTCATTTATCTAATAGTCAGTGGTATGTACATTTTCACAATGAGGGCTCAGATTTCTTAAATGCTATTTGTGGTCCTCAAGGGTCAATTTTAAGCTTTCTTTTATTCTTAATTTATGTGAATGATTTATACTTGGTCTGTCCAGAATTTGGATTATTTTTGTCTTCTATTTGCTGATGATACTAATTTATTTTTGACTGATAAAAATTTTGAAAGGTTAGTACAGCACACAAATGCTAATTTAAACAATGTCAGTGAATGGTTTCCTGCAAATATATTATCTGTAGATGTTGATAAAACAAAATATATGATTTATAAATGTGAAAGGAAAATATGTGACAAGGACAATATACATATAAAAATCAGTAATAGTGATATTTGTCAAGTTATCAAAGTAAAATTTTTTGGTATTTGGATAAATGACCAACTTAATTGGAAAACACATATATGTATATATAATATATTAAACAAAATAAATAAAGTCATTGGAATTCTAAAAAAAAAAAAAAGAGTGTCCGTAGTAAAATTCTTAGAACTCTGTACTTTCAATTGGTGTACATCCATATTTTACATATTGCAATATAGTTTGGGCATCTAATCACAAAAGTAATCTTGACTGTCTAGTGAAGCAACAGAAGAAAATTAAGCGTATTGTAAGTTTTTCAGATGACAATACTCATACCAAGCCCCTGTCTCATAATTTTCATATTATGAAATTTGAAGATATAAATATATTCTTAACTGGATTATTTATGCATAAAATTTACAAAAGTCTTTTGACAACAATTTTGCTTGATATTTTCTTGCCAAATAAAGATATTCATACTTACAACACAACACAGAAAAATAACCTACATATTTTTCCTTATCCAATAGAATTTCTTCTCTGTAACTGAATGCTGCAGCTATTTCGTGTTATATGTACATATTTTTCCTTATCCAATAGGATTTCTTCTCTGCAACTGAATGCTGCAGCTATTTCGTGTTATATGTTGAATAAAAACTCGAACTTGAACTTGAATTTAAGCCACCACAAATTTCAAAAATAATGTGGAAAGATAGGCAAGAAAGAAAGTCTTGATCCTTAACGAATATTGGTATTAATCTAGGGATAGGCACAAAATTTTAGAGTGTCACAAATTACTTTCCTTTCAGTTTTATTGGCACTAGTCTGTTATGTGGGCATGGTGTACTCAGCGCATGACCAAATAAAGTGCAGGCTTATGATGCTTTATTCCGCTGCACAACTTCCTTTGGCTCCACCATGCCCATATAACGGCGAAACTGTAATACCCGAGGTTTTGGTTTCTATTTGTACAAGCAGTATGCTCCTTCCTTGTTAAGACAGCTTTATTCCGTTTGAAAAGTATGACAGAAACAAGGTCATTTTACCGTAAATTATGGAATAAAGTGCATCATTATTAAAGCGCAACAGAATGTTACGGCTGAGAACTATGCATCTTTGAAACAAGGTCCTTTGCGTGTGGCCACATTTGCCAAAACCCTGTATGTTACGGTTTCGCCCATATAACATTAATAGACTAGCGCCATTTCATTAAAAGCAGCTTGTACTGACATTTACAAATATGTAATTATCTATTCTTTTTTTCTACTTCAATCAGAAGTAAATATACAGAATTTTAAAGTTTGGCTATTGAGGGTCGAAAATGGTGGTTTGTACCCCCAAAATGCCCCCAGAAGTTTTTACCTTTGGATGTGACTATGATTAACCCTTTCCCTCTTAAACCACCCAAAATCGGCTGGTGGTCAAATGTCGTCTGCTTCAACGTTTTCAACTCATTTCAACAGTAATGAAAGACAGTTTGACTGAGAATTGCAGATGAGACCTATCAAGACCACGTGTCCCAGGTCAACAGCTTTCCTTGGCACAACCCATGCCAAGAAAAGTTGTTGACTCAGTCTCAATTCAAGGGGGAAAGAGTTAAAGCCCAGATTTTAACTGAAATTGACTTGCATATCAATATCATATGAACATTTATAATTTTCTTAATGACTTAGACTTAGTTTTCAAGATAGAATGTTTAAATAAAGATTCCCTTGACGTGGAGTTAGTGTTCTGAATAAAGATGTGATGTTCAATATGCACTAAGGGGAATCAGTGAAATACACTCAACAGTCAACTGGATGAAAGTGGATTAACTAATTTAGCCTAGGCTATACGCAAATTGCAATGCAATGGATGGAGCTCCTGACCTGCAACACAGTCGGGGCACCAACTCTGTCCCTGTGCATCAGGTGAGCCGCAAAACAATGCAAACACTGTTTGACTGCCATATTTGTTCACTTCTTCCATGAACTTTTCAAGGCCTTCAACATGGATTTCCTTCACCATTTTTACACCTCACACCGGTGCCTTGCCTCTTTGGTCCAGAGTCTGAAAGGCGTCTGAATAACTTCCGGATAAATTAAGGGGCCTGCGCGATAGCCAGTTTGGCACCTTCCGGTTTTCGCAGTGCAGAGACTTACCGGGACTTTGACATTTTGGTGCAGGGTCCTACTTCCCACGTTCCCGTGCTTCTTTCACCTCAGGCTCAGGTAAGTTAGAAGGTACATCACAAATATGCTTTATTGCATAATTGTTGACAGTTAGAAAGACATCAATTCGTTGTGTTTCCACCAGCCAAACGTTCCATATCTAAACCCTTACTCGGCAGTCTAGCCTCATTTCCGAGGTGCCCATATTATGAAAACAAGACCGTCGATGCCTCAGAAATGGGGCCATCGCTAGCCGAGTCCAGAGTGTCATTACACACAGAATGTTACAAAACTAACTAAAAAAGAAGATTTGCGCAAACAAATCTGTTTGTGTACCAACAAAGGAAAGTTGTTACCTTGTACGCTGAAAAAAGCTGCATGACAGAAAACATAAACATGATTTCATGTTAAAAAAGCTAGAAAAATAAGGTTCTTGGTAAAAAAAAATCTGTAGGTAAAAAGGGAAATGCCAGACAGAAAGAAAGACTTGGATAAAACAGAATGGCAAGTGTTAGCAAACAAGGAAGATTTGGGCATGTTGTGACAAAAAAAAAAAAAAAAAAGAAGCTAGTTCTACACTTTTCAATATGGGAAGTAGGTTCAACCAAGTACCAGTAGCAAGCAGAGCATTTATACTAAATATGTTGTACGCATGGCTTAAGATGTGAGCATCAGTATTACAAAGTATCAATAATAATACAACATCAGTGGATCAGGCATTAGCACCTGATCGTTAGGTCCCTCTAGCGGCCATTCACTAAGCGAGTCTAGAGGGGCGAGGCAGTAGTACCTTGACCAGCTGAACAAACCGGTCTGTCGTATTGCCTTTCTTTATGTCAGACCATGTTCCACAAGTGAATAAGTACTGTGCCCAAGATCTCTATATCCCCATTGATATAGTGTCTTAACCTGTGGCAGAGACGTGGTGGGTACAAAGAGTGATTGTTGGAATTTCGTGCGACAACACCAAATCTGAGCGTTTACATACATGACATAGTTATATGTGCATGCAACAGGTGTCACCACCTGCCAGAATGAGCCTTAATGCAGGTTTCATTCATGTTGCGCCAATGGGTATTTGCATGCCATTTAAACGAGTGTCGATGTTCTTGGTGTGTACGTATTTACATGCATACATATCATGTATATGGACAACACATCAATAGGTTCAGTGCTTGTTACATTTGTGTGCCAACACAGACATACTTTTTTTCAAGAATTTCTTTATTATGTCCGTGTGCCAACACAGACATACTGTTTTTCCAGGAATTCTTTAATTTTTTTTACAACCAAATTTGTCCAACATTTCATCTGAAAACTATTGTATGTAAAATCTCCAAACTTGGCATGATTATGCCTGCAAACATGAAGTCTTGAGTTTTTATAAAGAGGCTTGACGCTTTTGAAAATTATGCAAATTAGGGCCATTTGAAAATTTAAGTCTTGAATATCTTCAAATTTATTATAGGTACAGGTGCAAATCCAACTTCAATTGATAGGTTTATAACACTGCACATATTTTTGTAAGTTACATGTGACATCTAAAGGTCAATGTCATTTTGTCATTTCAAATTTTCTTTTGGTCATAACTCGGTCAATTTTCATCCCGTTTTGATCATGTGAGACGCAAATTGTGAATATTGTGACAATGCACATTTTTGTAGTATATATGTGATTTCCAGAGGTCAAGGTCATTTGGACCTTTTAAAGTTTCATCCTGGCATATCTCGGTCAATTTTCATCCAATTTTAAACATGTTGGGCTCAGTTTGTAGGTATTGCAACATTGCATATTTTTGTGTTTACATGTAGCCTCTAAAAGTCAAAGATCAAGGTCATTTGGACCTTTGAAAGTTTTAGCTGGGCATAACTGTCAATTTTCATCTAATTTTACTCATGTTGAAATCAAATTGTAGGTATTGCAACACTGCACATTTTGTAGTTTACATGTAACATCATAAGGTCATGGTCATTTGGACCTTTGAAAGTTTCATCTAGTCATAACTTGGCCAATTTTCATCCAATTTTAATCATGTTGAACTCAAATTGTAAGTATTGCAAAACTGCACTTTTTTTTTTTTTATTACATGTGACCTCAAAAGTCAAAGGTCAAGGTTATTTGGCCCTTTGAAAGGTTGATCTAGCCATAAGCTTAGTCAAAGGTCTTAGGTGTACATTGCCACCCCCACTTCAATTTACATTAGTCCCTCTTTTGACAACCACCCCCAGTGCAGACCAAAAGTGGTCGTATAATGCAGGTGGTCGCTCATTGGAGGAACCCCACATGCACAACCTCAATAGCTCAAACCCTGGTGGTAGCGCGGTCCACAAATTTCTGTTGCCACCAGTTCATCATGATTAATTACATATGATTTGAAAAGAAATCATTTATTAAGTGTAACAATTACAACCCTTAAAATCTTGATTTCAATAAAGAGCTCTTGTCTGGGTGCTGAAAGATGTGTGTCGCTACTTGAAAATACTTGCGGGTCATGAGTTTTGGCTTTTTCCCCATTACGCTCAATGGGCTTGATGCATCACCCAGTACGGAGCCTTCGTTTGCAAAGTAATGAGCTTAAACTGTCGTAAAATTGTTTTGATGGCATAACTCACTGTCTTAACTTTATTCTTCATGTTCAGTGGGGCCTAACTCACCATAATTCACAAGTTATGGATCAAAGTAAGACTTGGCATTTTCCCACAGGCGCCATGTGTGTTTTGGGCACCATGTTTACCTCGATCTGAACCGTGTTAAAAATAGATCGACCCACTTTGTCAGCATCGGTTGCTGAGACATGCAGGCAAGCACGTGTTTGATCAGGGTTTTGATCTAGTGAAAGTTATCGTCCTTCATTTTATTGAATATACTATGACAAAACATTGTTCAATTGAAAAGAGAACATTTGATAATAATATTTCTGTGGCTTTGCGCTTATCTGCCACAATTAGATTAGATTTCACATGAAAAAAAGCTATGACCACATGGGTTGTCGATCTCCGGGAAAAGAAGAAGATTGTTCCAGGCATTTTTTCCAGAAAGCATCGGAAACCTTTGTCCTGCATTTGGATTCTAATCAATTCAAGATGGATGATGTGAACGATCATGAGTGTGAGCAATCAAGAAGATCCCACGCTCATGAAAATTTGAAATAAGGAGGAATAGATACAGGTTAATCAAATTAAAACTTTTTTAAAGTAATTTATCGTAGAAAGAAATCCTTTGTTGTTTGCACCAACTAAATTCGACAAGCATCATGTCAATTTTATAACAATGGGTGAGTTGCGTGCATGTATTTTGTTGGCCTACATCAGGTGTAATGCCTAATGGCCAGATATGGCTTCAATTTGTGTTATGTGGTCACAAAATCTGTTCAGTTTGCATGGTCCCTGGTTGCGTTTAACAGGTGGTCGTTCATAAGAGGTAAATAAAGAAAAACAACTTTGGCAGCCAAGTGTGGTAGTTCAAACCAGGTAGTCACTCTCTGGAGGGGTCGCTCAAGGCAAGGACTTCTGTATATCATTGCTGTAAGCATATCCAATGAAGAGTGAACAGAAGTTGTAGCATTTAATAATTACAACTTTTGAAGGCACACGGACAGATTTGCTTTGAAGCAAATATTTTTTTCTGTAATTTATATAACTAAGTTTGTATGTCCCTAATGACGTAATTTGGCATTAATTGTAGTCCCAACCATGGTAAAAATACCAGTGAAACGTGAAGTGTTCAGTTACAATTTGAGCTTGATTGACAGGTCAGACTGTTACATAATTTGGCATTAATTGTAGTCCCAACCATGGTAATAATACCAGTGAAACATGAAGTGTTCAGTTACAATTTAAGTTTGATTGACATGTCAGACTGTGAAGCAACCGGTAATTTGTGGTCCATCAAAGTTTGTTGATAACTAAAGACCAGGCCATGTGGCTTGAGCCTGACTGTTGAGATTGTCCCACTGTAGTGGTCTGTGTTGTCTGCAAAGTGGACCTTCTAACATCAGCAACATAAAAACATATATAAACACAGAACATAACTAGAAAAGAAGGTTTGCTGTACAGCTAATCGGTCTGGATGCCTTCAAAATGAGAACAGTTAACTGTTTGAAATGCTACACTTTGCCATTGTTCAACATAATCTAAATTTTCTATGTTAGCATAATTTGTATAAATTAAAATGCTGTAACATTGGGTCTTCGTTTAGTGGATGTGGCAATGTCACAAACTTATAAACTGAAGTTTGAATGACACCACTATGTACAGTACTTTTAAAGCTTTTCAATGTTTTAATTTGGTGTATTTGCCAAAAATGTATAAAATTGAAAGCCTACAACTTTGGTGCATGGTTCATTGGATGAGGTTATGTTGCAAACCTAAAAATTGAAGTTGTAGTGGTACCTCTATGTTTTATAGTTTTGAAGTTGTTCTAGATTTAGATTTGTGTATTTACCTGGTTTGCATAAATTAAAATCCTGCAACTTTGGTTCATGGTTCATTGGACTTTGTCACAAAGATCTAGAGTAAATTTGAAATGGCATATCTGTCTATAGAAGTTTTGAAGCTATTCAAGATTTAATTTTTGTGTATTCATCTAATTTGTATTTTTAAAACTCTACAACTTTGGTTCATGGTTCACAGGATATAGCTATGTCACAAACCTGTTAATTTAAGTTAGAATGACAGCTCCATGTATAATACCTTTGAACTTCTTCAAAAAGATTAAACTTTTGTGTATTCATCTCATTTGCATAAATTAAAAACCGTACAATTTTAGTTTATGGTTCTTTGGATACAGCTATGTCACAAACTAATAAATTGAAGTTGGAATGGCACTTCTATCTACAATAGTTTTGAAGCTATTCAAGATTTAAATTTTGTGCACTCACCTAATTTGCATAAATTAAAATCCTACAACTTTGGTTCACAGTTCATTGGATGCTGCTTTACCACAAACCTATAATTTGAACTGGGACTGGCACCTCTATAAAAGTTTTGAAGCTCTTTTAAATATTTAAATTTTGCATGGGCACCTAGTTTGCATAAATTAAAATCCTACAACTTTGGTTGTTGTTGGATGCAACTTTGCCACAAACCTAAAAATTAAAGTTTAAATGGCATTTCTATGTATAACAGGTTTGAAGATATTGGACTTTTATATTTTTCAGTGCCCCTTATTAGCACAATTTGAAATTCTACAACTTTCATTTCCTGTCTGTAATACATGTATTGGCAAGTGTGACAAATCTGTACAGGATCATTGAAATTTTGTGTCTATCTGCCAAAGTTTGGAAGATATGGAGCTTTTAAAATTTTAATTGCCCCTAATTTGCATAATTTTAAACATCATGACTACTCCAAAACAGGTGCATAATTTCACTGGTATGTCTGTCAACATTGTAAGTTTGGTGGTTTTTGAAATAATACAGTCCGATAAAAACCCCGGACAAATTACATGTAGGTCATAAAGAAAAGAAAGAAAGAAAGAAAGAAAAAAAGAATTTGTGGAAAAACAAAATGTCTGGGTTGGCACCCAGACATGAAAATCAGAGTCTGATATGCAGGCAATGGTCTGTGCTGCATAGCTCCAACCTAATAGTCCTGTCAATACACTCCCGTGTCTCACTAGATCACTTTTATTAAGAACTTCTCATAAAGTGTACTGTATCATTATGGTCGGCACAGTCAAAGCATTTTATACTCACACCTTCATATCCTTGTCAGGTAACAGGACATAAATGTGTGGCACTTCCTCTTCTTATATATATCAACTTATTTGTCAAGACCAGTTATTGTAGTTGCTGTGTTAACTTCATAAATGCATACCTTTATTCAATCATTCAGTTGAGAATGGTATTCATTGAAAAGGTCAACTTTCAATAGTCTTGATAAAGTAAAGGCCTGCAGAAAGAGTTTTCAGTAACTTTGACTGTGACCAACTGTGTCCAGTGCAGGTTGCATTTGCCCTTTTGTTTTGCGGACCTAACAGGATGCGCTTTCCCCATGTGGCCCATATGGTTTTGTAATTATTGCTGTAGTATATGAAATAAAGTTGAACTACTTGAAAGAATATTGAAGAATATAAGAAGAATATAAGGGTGCTAGAATCATGGTCTTTGCAAAAAGACTGTTGAGTCCAGGTCAACAGCTTTCCTCAATTCCTTTCGGGGGCACACAGAGGAAAGCTGCTGACTCTGTCAAAAATCTGGCAACGAAAGAGTTAAGGTGCACTGGCCAGGGGGTTACGGTCGTCGCTTTGTGTGCGAGGGGTACTGGGTTCAACTCCCGGCCGATCCAAAGGGATTCGTCCCTGGTCCTTCACATGCAGTGACCACTTAACTGTTCAAAGGCTTAGTGGGACATGTTTGGGTTACCTATGCCTGATTATGTCAGCGGCGATGACAGAGGCTGCAAGTCCCCTGACTCAGTAGTGCCTGCTATAAGAAATGCACTCACAACAGGTCCCGGCACACACATGTGTGAATGGTTGATTGAGTGGCAGGCATAAAAGGGCCCCGTGGGAGATAAGTGTAGCTTACCAGGTTTAACCCTCTATAAATAAGGTTTAGTACTACTACTACTACTACTACTACCACCACTGAGGTGATAAGAACCCTTTTATCGTTATTGGGTAACCCACCAGCAGACAGTTGGGGGGGGGGGGGGATTCCTCCTTTGACACTGGCAGTGGACATGACAAAATGATCACAATATGGTACCATGAAATTAAGTATTACTTCTGACACAAGTGTAAACCACAAATTCTTGTGATATACATATACATGTAATTGACTGCTGATGATAGATCATGGCCTGTTGTATCTTTGTTTTTGAATGCCCTGACTTGCATAATTTTCAGAACTGTCACCCTTCTTCATAAAAAAAGCCTGGACTTAATGTATGAAAGTATAATCTTGCCAAGTTTGCAAAATATGTATTTTTTGGTTTCATATATTACACCCTCCTCCTCTCCGAAAAATCCCTATACTATCCTCATTTACAAACCATTGGATGCAGAATGCACAATTTTCAAAATGGCAGCCAAGTCTGTGGGCTAGTCCCAATTGAATATTTTGAAGATGTGGTATACAAAATATATGTGTGATTAGTGTTAAAGGAAGGTTAATTTGTCAAATGAAAGTAATGTAGAATATATAATGGGACTTTTCAAGAGTGAGTACTTCCTGAAAATGTAAATACAATGTCATTGTAGGCAGTGGTGGGCCCCAAAAGAGGGATTTTGTATCAGACATTCAAGTCACCCCCCCCCCCCCCAGGCTATGAATTAAGCAGCAGCGCAGGGCTTATTATGCAAGACCCCCTACTGAGTCAAAGATAGACAGTGGGGTAGGTTGCCCCAATAGTGGATACATGTCCAAAAGTACCATCAGGTTTTCATGTAAGTCAGGGGTCACATTAAGCTTGCGTCCTGCGTCATAGATGCAAAAAATAAAGAAATGACGCCTGGAAATTAATAAAACATTGTCATTTTGCGTCTCTGTGGACGCACGCACAAAAACGCGATGCATATTTGAAAGATACAACTGCAAAAATTACCCCAAGCGGTCACGGTGTTTTGTATCGACCATTGTCAATCTCATGATTATTTATTACAGTGATGGAATCCTCTGATGGTCGTCTTTCTATGTAACAAGCTCTCTTATTTGCTAAGAAAAAATATTCGTGGGGTATCCCTCCAAAAATTTGCCAGAATGGGAATGGATGGATGTCATTTCATCTTATTATAAGTGCTGAGAGCACTTCTAGGCTCCCCATTGGGTGGATTTGATCACGTGCCGCTCACTGTCCAATCAAATTCGTTGTTCCCCATGTGCTTGTCTCATGTCCGCAATGTTGGGAAGGCACAAGTTGAAGGGCTTGGTGCAAAGACCTGTTAAGTCCCACCTTTGTGAAATCGAGAAAATGGGGTTTTAAAGTGCTGAAAATGATGACTCTGTTTTTTTGTATTTTTTGCATCAAATTCCCTTTTTCTTCACTCTTAATCCAAAGTTTATAGGTAAGTCTTAAGTTTTCCACGAAGATTGACCATGAAAACATGCCAAATGACAGATAAAATTAAAAAAGTAGTAATTATCATATTATTGCACCATAACTAGACA
>OZ026620.1:60670671-60838171 GCA_964020975.1 Hermodice carunculata
ATTCAACACTTCCATCAAATTTGTGGCATTACTGTATTCAAAGGGTGTCAGTGGTGTGTAGGTTCCATGGGGAGACCTTCCATAGCTGTATGTACTATAAACTGATTTAAATTTATTAAACTAGGTAGTGCATTCTGAAGTTAAGCAGTATGATAAAGGGTAATACACATATTGTGTGTTAATGTTGGACAATAAATTGATGTTTTATGTCACCAAGTTATGCACATGTAAATGCACTGTCACATGTAGGACAGATGTACATACTTCAGTACATGTACATGCATGTACCAGTAACATTAATAATGTAGCCTAATGATATTGAAAAGTGCATGTACTGTTAGCATCAAGTTTATGGATCCTATAAACTTGTTTCCCCAGTGGTTGGAATTTTTATAAAGTTATTTTTCATCTAAGACTTCACCATTCTGTAACTTTTTGTAATTTATATAAATACATATGTATTGGAGCTGGTAAATTACCCAATGCATGTGCAGGTGAATTCAAAGTTTACATGTGTAGGACTTAGCCACAAGGCCACACCCCCGACCCTCTATTAGCCGAACACCTCCTGTATGGGAACACTTTGGCTGGGTCCCAAGGGCATTCGGCCTTGGCAGGTTTTACTGTACATGTATGTTTTTACCTCTTGAAACTATTCAGCAGGCTCTATAGATGGTTTTACTGTACATGTATATTTTTAACCTCGTGAAACTAGTCAGCAGGCTCTTTAGATGGTTTTACTGACCAAATTTGTATTTTCAAAGTGAAAAGGATGATTGTTGCTGATTACGTGCATGTACAGTTTGATCCTGATCTAAGTTTAATTTGTAAATAAAGCTGGGCTTTAGTCTCATCTAAGGGATACTGTTGTCCTCACTCTCACTGGCAGGCTGTTACCCCTATATTTTTCCCCCCTTTTTTTTTTTTACTTGTAAATGTTTTTTCATAATTTACTTGGAATATATATTCCTCAGAGCGTTCGATATAGTTTTGCATATGGCAAGGTATAGATGCATAATTATTTTGTAAATCTGCCTTGCTGACTGGCAAGAGAGATAAATATAACATAAAAATAATGAAAAAGAAATGCAAAGCATGCACAACCAAACATTAAAGACCTTAACAGCACCCAGTTGCCATACTTGGTTCCCACAAGGAGCAGGGAGCAGCCATGTTTTGGGGCATTGTCAACAGACTACCACTACAAGGCAATCCCATTGTGTGCTGGAAATTTCTACATGTGCTACATAAACTTCTCCGGGATGGTCACCCACATGTGAGTACAAAGTACCCTTTGAATTTGTTATAAATGTATGTGTGTGTGTGTGTGTGTGGGTGTGTACATATGTATGTGTGTACGTGTATGTTTTTCACCACTTGAAAGAAATGAAAACTTTTCCAGAGTTAGGCCTGTTACAAAAAAAAAAAAATCCAACATTGTGATTTGTATACATTTGAGGTTAGCTGTTACTGGTAGAACTGCAGTCTGTTTTAAAGTACTCTAGTTGTCCCCCGCCACCAAAGGTGGCATGGGGGGACATAGAGTTAGTGAGGATAGGGGCGTTGTCCATCCGTCCGGGAGCATATCTCTAGAACCCTAAGAGATATAATAATGAAATTTATACCAGAGATGCATCATACCACGGGCATGTGCGCTTTGTATTGTTTTTGACCTTGGCCTATTTTTCAAGGTCATAGGGCCCAATGACATATATCCATTTCCGTGTGTCTAGCAGCATATCTCGAGAACCCTTAGATATAGAATAATGAAATTCATACCAGAGATGCATCATACCAAGGGCATGTGGGCCGTGTATCGTTTTTGACTTTGGCCTATTTTCAAAGTCACAGGGCCCAAGAACATATTAATTTTTGTGCATCGTTCCAACCAGTGCAACAACTTATGCAAAATATTGTGGCGAGGGACATAGATCCTTTTAATCACTGTGCACTTGTTATTGTATTAAGTTCTTTTGTGATTCGTGACAGTTCAAATTAAATTTTTCCATCTGTGTAATGTGGTCTTTCAGGTTAGTGTAATTGGAATAACTTCACTGAAACTTGGGCAGTCATTAACTACAGTAAATCTGCTGATAGTTATAAACATTTTCATTCATCCCAAAGTACCTAATAGCTTACAAAGTTACTCTGGACTTGACTGTGTTCATCCAGAAGTACATGTAAAAGACCACTTTTTGTGGCTAAAGAGTTGATTGTCCTGAAGTACCAGGAACCACCCACCATCAAAGATTATATTTGAGTAATAGGAGGAGTAGGTTTTATGTTTTGTTTCCCTCCCCTCTTTTCTCAAGGTTTTGCTGTCATGTACAGAAAGGTGCCTAGTCTTCAACCTCGTGCTTGTCTAATCCTCTGTGCCAGTGTACACAGACTAAATCAACACTGACCACTACTGATATAATTATAGAGATATGTGTGCACAGCATACGCGCATTGGCCCTGGAAGCATTGTAGCAAAGGATGCAGATACACATGGGTCATTTTGACCAAACAGTCACAGAGACATTATAATGCTGCAGTTGCTGTAGCAATCAGAGGGGGGTTGAGGGGGTTCCCAATTCGTTGGTACAGAAAATAATTTTGCCTCAGTACAGTGTACGGAATATAAGAATGTTCTGAAATAATGGCTAGTACAAAGTACAGATAACAAGAGGGCTTCCTTTAAAGTTAGTAAGGAAAATAAAATACTCTAGTATGCCAATATGGAAATACCCTTTACCCTCCTTTACAATCACTTCTGCCCTGACTTTTGCCTTTCTTAATTACCCTGTTTCTACATATGTGCATTTTTACACTTCTGGAAAATTTGCAAATTAAAGGGGTCTAAATCATGATTTTATGTATTTTACATTCGCCAGAAATATGGTTGACTCTGATGATTTTAACCAGATGAATGCAGTGGAGCATAGATAATTGCCAACATAAGTAATAAATTTCAACGTAAAATAACATTTATTTAAATTGTAAATGATACAGTGTGTATGATGGTAGCATTATGGTGATTGTGTAGAGAGGTCAGCTTGTATGTTGAAACACATTTGGTGAACTAGATGCTCTCAAACACAAAGTTGAATTTCAAAATGTTGAGTTTTATGTCATTTGTATGTACAAATGTTACACCATGCAGAATCGCAGATGCTTTTTTTTCAGTGATGTGGTGTCTGAGACATTGTTGCATTTCTGTGTGAAAGATACCATGAGGCTGGTGTAAAAGCGTTAAAGATTGTTAAATATAACATAATTTAGAAGATAAAAAGGATCATGTGAGTTACAATACAAAATTAAGATCACTTCCTTATCTTAATGATGACATGTCAGGTGACTTTCTGATTGACTCAGGTTTCCCTGGCAGGGGTCAGACACCAAAGGAAGCTGTTTATCTGTGGCATGCTATCCTGATCTGCCACATTTTAACCCTTTGAGTGCTTATCATAACAACAGATGCATACATATGACCACTTTATAGTAGTCAGAATCATTTCCGCATCATTATGCATTTTGCATGTGCAGTAAATATGCAATTACGTGGAACAGAAGTGAGGAAGAAACCAAAGTGGACAGTGTGGCTTCCTGGCCTTGAGGATACCATATTCATTCCAGTTGTAGCACATGTCCTAAAAGAAGCACACACCCTGCTTTTTAATGGGAGGGGGGGTGTTATTAAGAATTCAGTATTTTTCAGTATTTTGAAAATTAACTCTTTCTGATGAAAGGAGAAGGTCAGTTGCTATTTTATACTATATGGATTCTATAATAAGTGTAATTGCTTGTGGGACTCTAAATTAAGATATATCATCACAGAACTCCATGAAAACCATATCTGCTCCAGGAAATCTTTGCAATAGCACAGCATGTTGGAATGAATACAGTAGAGGAAGACAGGACAGATGTTGTCATATCATTGACTCATCATACAAACATCCACAAATGAAAATTAACACGGCAGCATGAGCACAGCTGTGAGTGTGTCAGGAGCGTACTGACATAATTATGTCACCTTTCACATAGCTTTGGTGCTGGTGCCAGTGAGATGAAAGGATTTTCAGAAAAGTGATTGATGTGATTGAACACAACATTTATAAATTGTCATGGGTCTTAAGAAAAAATGGCAGAGTTTTGTTCTTGACAGGTCATCTTAGCTCTGCTACCATACGTCAAAGAGGTTATGTGATACATGTGTTGATGTCCACTTATCCATCTGTAAATTTTGTCCTCATGAATGCAATGCAGTGCACATTTTTCAAGTTATAACTTTCAGAACTTACTTGGTGTGTAGACATCTAGGTTTAGTTTGACAATGGTGGCACTGCCACCAGTATTGTGTAATGTATGTGCCAAAATGTACATTGCGACAGTTGTATATGTATTGGTAAAGCTATAGCCAAAAGTCCATGGTGGAGGAGACCTCATTCAGTTCTCTCCCAGGCATGATCTTACCAGATAATTTTACCTATACAGTCACCAGAGAAGACTTGTCAATAATAAAACCTTGCTGGGTAACCATGGTATAGTGGTCTGTCTCCAATAATGCCTTCCTCCTATGCCTCAAAAGGCTATCCACTCGGACAAATAAGACATATTCACATTTTGTGACCCTCCCCCCCCCCCCCCTCCGAAAAGCCAAACCCTCATACATGGCCTCAACTGGCATCTCCTGATTTTTGACTAATTATCATAATTACAAATTATCAATAAGGGTACATGAATTTTATCATTGTTACCACAGGGATAGCAGCAAGTCTGACATATTGACTTTTATCATGGTAATGGTGTATCCTGGGCCCATGGCTACTGGTAAACACTGGTAAAAGGGTACTTGTTCTGTAGGTTTCTTTTAGTACTGGTAATTTTGACCTTGAGTGACCTTCAAAGGTCAAACTAATATATTGGTTTTTGTGTTGATAATTGTGGATCCCTTGGCCCGTGGTTACTATTAAACATTAATAGGAAATTGTATATGCCTATTGGATGCCTTTCAGTGGTTTTAATTATGAGTAATGTTGAAAGATCAGACTGACATACAAGTGGCTTTTATCTTGATGATGGTAGGTCCTGTCATTATTCATTTGTACAAAAAAAGGGTGGGGGTGGGGAGAGTCCAGAATGGACGACTGAAAATTTTGATATTGCAAACAGTGATGGCCCTCTAGAACTGCCTGCTTGACACTGCACATGGGTGACATTGGAGTTATACATGTAGAGTAAAAGTCACAGGACATTGCTCCGCTCTCTTGATATCAAGAAAATTATTTTAGCTCTCTTGATATCAAGAAAATTATTTTAGCTGCAACTTTAATGTTGCATGCGGTGAAAAGGGGACTAAAATAGGATACATATGGTCGATCTTGACCCAATGCCCACCCGTGTCACATACTACTTTAGTGAATTAAGTGTTTTCAGTTGCAAACAAGTTTTTAAAATAATAAGCAATGTTTTCAGTCATCACTTTAGAACTGTTGAACCAGTAATAGATATTTGCCTATGAGGATCAAATTCTGAAGTTCACTGGACCGCATCAGTCTGTATATCCAAGGACAGCTGAGCACAGGACTGTCACCATCTTCTTGTTCTCTTGGTGGAACCTTTTCGTGGATAAATGTAAAGTTGAGGAACAGGGCCACATTTCATGCTTGTACCAGAGTGAACTGCTATGTGGGTGAGGTATGTAAATATCTCTGAGGTCAGCAGCATTTAAGGATGACCAGCCTGGGGCTAACCCACCTTGTGAGCGGAATGCAGACACAACCTTGTCTCAAGGAAGTTATAGTCACAGACTATGAATGCATTAAGAGTAAATGGATGAAGGACTTTGACAATTTGTAAGCTTCTTTCTTGTGTATTTATGTGTGTGAGCATTTTTGAAAAATGTGTAATACCAACATTTGAGTGAAAACCAGAAAAGGCTTCTCAAAGTTTTTGTCTACAAATAATGATTTTTCCTTTGTTGGTGGCCCGAGGCACCTACTAATAGAGTAATGTCTTTATTTACAGACCTGTCCCATACAAGACTTTGTTGTTTATAGTGTAGGTGACTGATACTTTGATTGACAAGTTAAAGTCAGTGGAATCATCAGTCATGCAAATACAGTGCTCAAGAACTTAAGGGGGTCAGGGGGAGGCCTCGTATGCTGGTACATGTACAAGTAATAGTTTTGCCATGGTATAAGGTACAGAAAGTAAGACAATTTAGAACTGGAAAGAAGATTTTCTTCCTTGGGAGCAAATCTGTGTGCCTTCAAAACTGGTATAAATTTAAATACTGCAGTGTTTGTCTGTTTGATGCGCCATGAGCACAAACATATGCATTAAATTTGAAATGGCACCTCTACCTGTAATAGCTTTGAAGATACTAAACTTTTGAACTTCTGAAGTGTCCCTTATTAGCATAAATTAAAATTTTACATTTTTTGTTTTGTGGTTCATTGGATGCTCCTACAGCACAAACCTATGAATTGAAGTTGGAATGGCACTTCTGCCTATACTACTTTTGAGGGTATTAAAAATTTAAAAAATTCCAATGGCCCTGAATTTACATAATTTTCAAAACTGTTACCTCTCTTGACAAAAAAGATCTGACTTTATGTATGGCAGTATAACCATGCCAAGTTTGGAGTTTTTATTTATAATAGTCTTTAAAAAATGTCAGACATGGAGCTTTTAAAATTTCAATTGCAAGTAATTTGCATAATGTTAAACTATGACGATTTAATACCACAATATCACAAATAGGGCTATGTGCCTGCCAAATTTATGTACAGCAGTGTCCGAGAAACCGTCCAGACAAAATTTG
This sequence comes from Hermodice carunculata, assembly GCA_964020975.1. NCBI lineage: Eukaryota > Metazoa > Annelida > Polychaeta > Eunicida > Amphinomidae > Hermodice > Hermodice carunculata. The sequence continues at coordinate 60,677,480 of OZ026620.1, forward strand.
GCCATGAAGAAAGAAAGGGTATAGAAATTTGATTTGCTTGTCAGCAAATCAGTTTGTGTACATAGAAAACTTTTTTCAGTATATATTTGTGACTCCTGCAACAGTAATACGGTCTATGTACAAGTTCACCAAGCGGGAAAGCCCCAGCAGTTGTCCCATTACGAAAGCGAGGCATGCAGGCTGATTTTTTGCTACCAGGTGGCGCGCTGTGCACCTTCTCAAAAGTGGTCATGATAATGCATGATGGCGGACACTAATCTTGTTCGTGTCAACATGAACATAAAAGCAGGAAATGGACCAAATGCAGGAGGTATATAGAAGTTTACCACTGTAGATCGTTGGCAGAGGGAGTACGGAAAGCATTGACAGATAGAACATTGAGTGACAAGGTGAATTATCATGGTAAACCACCACTGACTGTTGTGTAGTTGGCTGTAATGTTGATACCAGAAAGAAACGTCAAACTGACAAATATCAAAAATAAAAGTGCCGGTTTATTCCTTCCATCAACTGATATTCCTTTATCTTTCAAATACTTTTTCAGCCACCCTAGATTCTGGTTTTTGAAAAAATCATGGTCTGTGTTTCAGTCCTCGTTACTTGCTGTATTCAGTAGCGCTGTAGCCTGTGCGGCAAGACTGAGTGGCCCGCAAATTACCCAGAAACCTGTGCGCGCCTGGCTGTGACATGGGAATCTCCGCTGGGGTTTCCCCGTCTGGTGAACTTATGCATAGACCGTATTGCTATTGAACTGTTCAAAAGAGACATATACAATTGAGCTGTGTCACAAACCTATAAATTGAGGTTGGACTGGTTCCCGTATCTATAATCTGAAGTTATTCAAGACTTAAATTTTGTGAATTTGCATAAATCAAATTACCTGTCCCTTTAATAGATCTGAAGATATTCAACATGTAAACTTTTCAAGTGCTTCTAATTAGCACAAATTAAAATTCTACAACTTTTATTTGTTGTCCATTGGGTGCGCCTGTAGTACAAAACCTATGTATTAAAGTTGGAATGACAATTCTATGTATAATAGTTTTGAAGATACATGTATTCTACATTTAAACTTTTCAAGAGCCCCTTAATTAGCATAAATCATGCAGTAAAATTGCACTTTTAAAAGTTGAGTTAGAGTACTTTGAGCCAATTTGAAAGAGTATTGTCCACCATCCAAGAAATAAGGTGGGTGCATTGAAGAGAGACTTGGGGCTTGTTACACTGAGGCTGCTTTGTGTCAAGTGTGGCTTTCCAACATTGTTCCTGAAAACCAGTTGATTACACTAAGGTATGGGTCAACATTTACATAATTTTTGAATCACATGTAGTACTTACAGTTCACAAGGGGGGAGAGGGTTAAATGGGTCTGTACACTTTCACAGAATATGGAAAATGATGGTCAATTGTTGGCCTGTTTTGTGCAATTTTGCTATGATGTTTTGGGAAAATCATCATTTTGAAAGTACTAATTCAAAAATGATGATAATGTTAAATCATCCCTAACTGGTTGTATCTGTTATACATTGTTGTACTGAAGTATCCATTGTACACTGTCGTAACACTGTCATACTGATCATACACTGTAGTACTAAAGTAGGGGTTGTACACTGTCATTACATTGTTGTACTGATCATACACTGAAGTACCCATTTTACACTGTTGTACGATTGCGGGCTGAGCGAACGAGGACCAACTCAGACTTACATGATCATTTACCTCACTTAGAAATATAATAATTGTACATATGAATGCATCATTTTTCGACAATGGACAGCCAGGCGTGCAAATATTAGATAATGTTATTCAGAATCTGTGAGTTTCATATTATCGCTCATTTTACTATATAAACCAATGACAACATAATACGCTCATTTCAACCAATCACGGACGTTCATGAATATAATATGCTCATTTCAACCAATCACGGACGTTCATTAATATAATACTAATCCCAAGCCAAGTGCGTCCTCAATTCGGTACTTCAATATTTATTACTTCCATGCATCCACAGGTCCTCAATGGGGCTCATGAGGAAGACCCACTCGCCCGGGTCGAAACATGTAGGGTGGAGGGGACCTAATAAATATATTTTTATCTATTTGACTTTCATTTGGTCTCTATCTGTTCACTCAAATTCTTTGAGGCTCAACACAAGCCAGACTCTGCCTAGCCTGTTGGACTTAGACACTCAGCCTCTCTGTTGTACTGATCATACACTGTAGTACTGAAGTACCCATTGTACACTGTCATAACATTGTCATACTGATCATACACTTAGTACTGAAGTGCCCATGGGACACTGTCGTACAGACCAGACACTGTTATACTTGAAGTATCCATCGTACATTGTCGCACAGATAACACACTGTAGTACTGAAATACCAATTGTACATTGTTATACCAACAAACTTTGAAGACACACACAGTGATTTGCTGTGCACCAAATCATCTTTTCTAGTTTTAATTTATTTTTCTCTAGGCAAATCTTATAAAATACTTTTAAATGTCATAGGCACTCAGTTAAAGCTCAACACAGGTGTATTCAGTTACAACTTTGATTTTGTGAACAAGCTTAGGTCAGCTAAAGATGGACTGTTCACACAGCCCTCTAGTTCTGATAAATTGTGCACTTTTATCCAAATTCAGACATGAGAAATATATATATTTGGCTAGGTGGCAAACTGAAATGCCAAACACATGACCCATTTTTTGTAAAACATTCCTACATGTTGTAAAGAACATTACGATTTTTTGCATCAAAACTTTGATGGTTAAAATTTATGCAGTGCTGTAGGGGATGTTGTAAAAAAAACATGCAACATGAATATTGTAAATACATGTATCCTTTTTTTTTTTTTTCTTTTTTCTTCTAAAAGTATTGTAACCAAATGAATGATTATTGGGCTTATATGATTATATATAGATGAATATGTATACTAATGTGTATGTATGGAAATATGTGGATGATGTAAACTAGGTGTATGGAAATGTGTGTATAATGCAAACTAGGTGACGTGAGTGTCCTCCCTGCAATGAGAGACCACTTTTGTTTTTGTTTAAAAAAACAACAACACACTTTTGGTATTGCCCTAGGTATGGTCTCTCAAGACAGGGACCACTGTTCATTGTAGTGCTGTATTCTCCAGTGCACAAAACCTGTCCCATGGCTCAGGACACATAGAGACAAACAAAACAGAAAAAAAAAAAAATGTTTAGATATCAGGAAACCAGTTAACCTACAACAGAAAGTGAATGATTATATACTTGAAAATATAGTGGACCTCCTTGGGAACAGGATTAATAGCAGACAGTATCCTGACTGTTTCCTAGTGCTGTGGTGTGATAAATGACTGTCATATCAGACTATTTCCTGCTTGTGATCAGAGTAATATCCAAAAGGAGAGAGTATTTCCTTCTGTTGTGTAATTATAATACAGTATATAGCAGTTAGTAAGAGACTTTATATACTGTCTGTGAAGTATGAACAAGTCCTCTTGAAATTGTATTTTGAGTAGAATAGTTCTTTTTTTTTTTTTTTGATGGCATGTGTATACAATGTATGCTCAATGTAAAAGTAACAATTTTGTATTTCATGACATGGCACCTCTCTCTTCAGCAGAGGTCAAACCCATATGCCCTGTTTATATTGATGATGTTACTGGTATGTAGGTGTGGGTGCATTGAAAGAGTTCAGACCGTATGTTTTAATACCTAGAGACTCAGTGCTCGTGTGGGGATCAGACTGGAGCTTTTTCCCATAAAAACTTAACGTCAAATGTCCGATGTCATCTGCTACCTTTTGTATCATTAAGCAGTTCCAGGTCAGAGTATAACTGAGTCAATAGCTTTAATGTGCCCTACCCATGCCAAGGAAGCTATTGACTTAGGCCATGCCATTAGGGTCTTACAAACAAATCTCAGGAAAAATGTTTTCTAGTAACGAGAAATTAAAGTAAGAGCCTTAAGGCAGACGGAAATTTGCATGCATGCACTTTTGGGCAATTTGAGTGGGAAAGGGTTAAGGATAATAAGCCATCAGCATGATCATTCAGCAGTTCTCCTCAGGCTACACTGAGGATACAGTGTATGTACAGTGCACTGATAAAAGCTGTTGACAAAGTTTTCAGAGGGTTAAATATCTAAAAACTGAATTCATGTACATGTCAAGTAGAATGTTCTTCCCTATAAGCAGCCAGGCTGGTTACAAAGTTACAACGTAATAAGCCTTCAGTAAAAACTGTGAAAAACATGATTAACTGTAGATTTTGGATCATATAGGTTCCAGGCAGGTAGGGAGGCCCTTATTGGGGAAAATGTGGCATGTTAAATTTTCCAATGCAGAACATGTAGAAAAGAGAAAGATGTTGCTCAAAGCAAGTTTTCACATAGGTTTGTGTGTTAGTTAACCTTTTACATATGTCATCAGGGACCACAGAATGTACTGGTGTACATCAACATGATCAGTACCAGGCCTCACCACATAATGTACTTGTTTATGAAGATAACTGGGCAATTTCTCCACTAGACTGAACAGCAGCTTTTTCATTTTCACTGACAGCCAGCTTCAGGTTTCTGTACTGTACAGTATCGGATCCTATGCAATAATCAGGAAGAGATGCATCCAAAGAACATCCATAGATGTGTATTTTTTTTGTGTCTCTAGCAATCTTGGTAGTGATAGGCTAGTTGAAATATCTCTCCATGGCAGTAACGAGCTTTCAACCTGCCAAAATTTTCAGATTTGTGATGCACTTCAGCTGTACATCATTGAAACCAGGGGCTTTAACGACTAAATTTTTCGGTTACTGGAATGATCATTGGTTTGGACAATGAAAATTTATTTGTATCACACGTTTTTTCCACATTGGGCAAGTATTGAACTCAACCTCATGCTGGCTTAAATTGTATCCCATATGTAACCAAATTTTAATGTTTGTACTGAGTTCTCACTGATATTATGCATTGGTAAAAACTGTTTTGTCCTGTGTGTCTTGTACATACATACTGTGTGCCTCCATGTTCTGGAGAACCCATGTATTAGTCATCTCATGTACTATAGGGCTATCAAGATTAAATAAATATGTTTAACTCATTCCATACCAGTGCCTGATATTTATGTACATTTACCAAGATTTAAGATGACAATTGCATATTTAAATTCTTCGTGAAAAGAGCTTCCGTTTAAATACCAACATGCCTACAGTCTTAAGTCAGTGGTTCTGGCACTGCCTGGCAAGTCATGCAGCAGCTGCCGCAAGGGCAGTGCCAGAACCACTGACCAAGGCCTGTGACCATAGTATGGAACGAGTTAAGCTAATCTAGTGAGCTGGAGAGTCAGCATTGTTCTTGCAACTCTGGCCTAGTAACAACTTAACAGGAAGTGTAAATAATGTGAAAAGTACTGAATGAAATATCTTCAGCAGGTGGTCTTTCAAGGGAAGTGGTCTTATTGGAATGGTTACTCAAGACAGGTGCCACTGTAATCTCATCCAGATGTGATTCACACCTTGCCACTGTTCTCAGTTATGTCTTCTTAATTTGTCTCCCATTTTATCTCTTTAAGTGCCGAATTTTGGACTGAGTGAACAGCTTTTCTCGGCGTGCCCAAAAGCTGTTGACCTGGGATAATTTCTCTGGAACTATAGGCATGCTGGTACTTGAATGAAAGGTCTTTTTACGTGAAATACGAATCTGGGATCCTTATGATAATTCAGAGTTGTCCGACTTAAATAGATCAACTTTAGGCGTGATTAGCACTGAAAGAGCTAAGTTTTACTTTCACTGGATAAGTTATGGGATCTCATGAAGGTTGGAGGTGAGCAGTAGCAAAACTCTGCACGGCAGGGCATTGGCTACCAACAGTCCTGCCCGGGGGAATGAGGGTGGGACACAAGCTGCTGATGTCCATCTGTGCAGACTTTCTCCACTGTTCACATACAACCGTCCTGGGATCCCATTCAGTCACAGGAAAAGTTCTGACTTAACACAGAATTTTACCTTTTGAAGTTCAAATGTCATAAAGTTGGCACAAGATCTCCACTATGTTTTCAAGTATGATAAAACCATGAATAAATATTACTGTGCCACAACCACTGCAGTGCAGATGAGGAACTATATAATAGGCCTGCGGCAGTAGGACAGTAGTCCCAGCCTTCTTAAGGTTTGATAAGTGAACACACCATGGCAAACTGTGGTGAGCACCATGAACTTGAAGGATTGTGATTTGTGTATTGAAAGTGACATACAGAACAGAACCCGCATGTCCATGCTGCCACAAAGGCAACATGTTGTAGTGATGTAGCCAGCAAAAATGTGTTGTGATTCATGTTGATGCAATGCCATATATAATTAAGTTAGATTTAGTAGAGTCCCAAAAGTATCAAAATGAAGTGATTCAAGTACTTATATAGAGTCTTTGTAAACTGTCAACTTGATGGTGTTATTGTAATGCTTGCTACAGATACACTGTGTCACGTTAATGGCTGACCCACAGAGCAAGATCTGACTGTATGGTTGACCCCACTGGATCATGGCCAGTCTGCATTCATTGACCTTCTCTCCTGTGTATACACCATCAAGTGTAATTACCTACGGTGTTTACAAATGCCACTGCGGGATCATCAGTGCATGGTGCTATATTGACAGTGTGTACACAGCAGATTGTTAACCCTTTGCTTGCTGGAAGGGGTCGAGTCGACAAGCTTCCTTCTGAATGTACATGTCCAAAATTAACTGACACTGAAACACCATTTCTCTGGTCACAGCACTCCTAGGTGTATTGATATTTGTGGGCAAAATTATCACAACTTCAAAAATTACCCCAAAAAAATGGTTTTGTCCTGTTGTGAAAAATGATAGTAGATGTCTCTTGTGGGAACAGCTGAATCCTTGAGGCAAAAAAGTTGAGTCTTGGTGGCAGAATGGTGAATATTGTAGGCAGAGAGTTAATTCTTTTATGTAGAGGTTAATCTTGTAGGCAGTGCTAAATCTTTAAGCAAAAGAGTTAAATTCTGTGGACAGAGTCTTCACTCTTGTAGGCAAAGAGTTAAATCTTGGGACACTGGTATCCTGCTTTCTATATCAACAGGATCTTTGAATCTTTATAAGTTAACTATGTTTACAAAGTACACTGTGACAACAGGCAGCATGATATTTTAAAATTGCAAAGTCTTGTTCTGTGGTCTCATAGTTTAGTTTCATATAATAGTTTCACTTTATATGAAAAGAGTGATAAAAATACTTGTATAATATTCATATGTGAAATCATTGTTATATTAAATCAGAGGTTTGCATGTTATTGTAATTCTTGCCTTACTTTTGAATAGCCTGATGCTAGAAAGTAAAAAACTGATAAAATGAAATACAATAGATTCCTGCTGGTCTCACTGTTTCTGTTGTTGTAAGTACATGTAATGGCTAAATAAACACAAGATATTTTAAGTTGAGAAATAAATGTGTATATCTCTGAAATTAGTGAGAACAATCACACAAGGTTTTCAGTAATCTGATGCAAGAATTGTACCAAAGTATCAATGGAAAGTGTGTATGAGGGAATATATGTATGGTGTCTGTATATATGTATGTCTGTATGCGGCAAGGATTGGTGAGTTTTGGTCAAATGAAGACTAATTGTTTAAATCATTTAATATCAGATTATTATGTATTGGTTTATGTTGTGCAGATACAAAGCCACATTGCTAAAAGATGGTACATGTTTTTTATGGAACATTAAAACATGAAGCAATTTACAAGTTTGTCACTTTCATGTGCAGAAAAACACAGAAAATACCTGATCATTCATGTCTGTCTGTCAGTCTTTCCATCTTGTCCTTCCATAGGATGTTTTCAGAAGTATTTGCAGATAGAAACAAACAAACAATTCTGATGAGAGGCATAAAGAAAATTAGAGGTATGTCAATGCAAAGCATGAACTGATGTGTTCACCTTTGAACACTCATGGGTCCTGTGACCCTGAAAATGAGGTCAATGTCACCAAAATGTAATCAAGTTAAGAAACTGTGTCAAGGTACAAATGATGTAAATTTGGGTGTCAGGTGGCCAGTAAGTCTTGAGATATCATATTCACAAAGAAATGTTGGATAGATGGAACGGGTGGATGGACAGATGGACAACCTAAAAACATAAAGGGTCTGTGTGTGGGGGGGGGGGGCATAATAATATCGAATGTAACAATTTTGGGGTCTCCTGACCAAAGGTCACAGAGCTTACGTGATCATTATGAATGTCTGTCCTTCCATCCTTCCCTCCATTCTTCCATTCAGTTTTTGCTTGTGCATGTGATACAGTCCCCAGGTGTAGGGCTAACTTTCAGGATTATCAAGTGCATTCATAAAAATCTAGGTCCAGTTTAATATTGATGGTGCCACCAACAGTATTACATAATAAATATATTCAAAATGTGAAAACTTATGAACACTTTTACATCAGGATAATTTTGTGGATCTTCATGAAAATGAATGGGTCTGTGTGGCAAGTCAAATCTCGATCACGTATGATAGAAGTGGTACCGGTAACAATTTGCCAGAAATTTGGAGCCAAAATTACTAAAAGGTACAAGATTCCTTATCTATTTCAACAATGAGTAGATAATATATCAATGTAAACAATGCCACAAATTTTCTTTTCATTTTTATAGACATTTTTATTTTAATGAGCAAAAACACTAATTTGGGTTTCCCAGTATCTTCAACACTTCCATGCTCCACCCACATGTAAAAATTAGTTACTGCTGGCAGTATGAAATAATGAATCCTGATGGTAATTTTCTGCCTTGTCAACATAGATACTTGGACTCAGTGTAAACATACTTGGCCACATGATACAGTGGCACATGTACCTGTACTAAAAGCCACCTCTTATTACAGACTGCTTTTAACACTGCCCTTTCAAGCAATGGACTCTAACTACTGTATTTAATTTTCAGGGACAGATCTAGATTTCAAATATCTGTAGCCAAAATTGGAAATACAAGCAAAATTTACAAAAATTCAGTCTTAGCCCTTTTATAATTTTATTTTATTTCTGAGGCTCATTCCCCCCCCCCCCCTCCAAAAAATAAAAAATAAAAAAAATAAAAAAAATAAAAAAAATGGAGATGAAAGTGTAAATTTTGAACCCAAAATGCAGGGAATATAATAATGAAATTATTCTAAAAAGGGCAAAAAGAAAGAAAAAAACAAACAAAAAAAGATATTATATGTATACAGTAGTCCAGGCTGTCTTGAGAGACCACCCTAAGGCAGACACAAAAATGACATTTCAAGCCAGGTGGCCTCTCATTGGAGTGACCACTGTACATGTATGTATGTATGTATGTATGTATGTATGTATGTATGTATACTACATGTATATACATGTATGCATATATATATATATATATATATATATATATATATATATATATATATATATATATACAGTGAAAACTTGTTATAATGACACCATCTTATCCATACGAAATGTATCGGATAACTGAATATGTCAGATAAATGAGTCAAATAACAAAGAAAATAAACTTTTCCTGTAAAAATTTGTGTCATTATATTGAATATGTCGGATATCTGAGTGTCGTTATAATGAAGTTTCACTATAAAGCTGAGCTGCCAGGGGGTTGGTGTGGAGGAACCATGGCCTTATGGGCACACCCTCCCTAAATTTGGCCCTGATTGGGTGTCAGCACTGTCATTCTGTCGTGTAATTGGCCCATTATTCAAGGGTGTGGAAGGGGTGGTGACCCCACTGGCTTGTAATGGTCTTCGGTGTCAGTTTGTGTTAGGCAGCGTATTGCTGAATGGCTCATGAACGTATCTATACTACTTCAGCTTCAGAAACTGTCCCAGTGGAAGCAAAAATTCTTGGATATGTGTAAATGTTGTCTATGTTGACTTGCTTTTAAAAAAATTGAAAATACTTCTGCCAAGAAACTTTAGAATGGAAATGTCTTACAGACAGTTGAAAAGTTTTGTTGTAGTGAAATGTGATGTAAAACCACATTTTTATGTGATCCGCAAACATCTAGTTTGACTATTTTATTTTACTTTAATTTTTCTCTTTTTTCTTTTTTCAACAGAAAGAGAGCCTAATTGCTTCTGCTTGTGTCAAATGTTTTTTTTTAAAGAAATATTAAACCTGTTGTAGTCAGAACAAGACTTAGTCAATAGCTTTCCTCAGCACAGGTTGGGCACAAATGCTCCCAACGTGCACCAAGGGAAGCTGTTAACCTTGGACATGGCATTATGATAGATATTGTCTATGATTTTCAGTGAAAAGTGTATCTGTTAACATGAAAATGAAGTGTCAACTGGGCAGACGACAATTTACCGCTGGGTGCCTTTGGGTGATTTGTTCAGGAAAGCATTAATGTAAGAGATGAGAGGGATGTGTGCTGCTGGGATCATACCTAGATTGACTCATTCCACCCTGATAGAAGACTGAGTCAACAGCTTTCCTTGGCGCGCTCTGGGCGCATTGCGCCCAGAGCGCGCCAAGGAAAGCTGTTGACCATGGGCATATAATTTGGAATGATCTTCCATGCAAGTTTCATCCAAAATATTGAAAAATAATCCCTAAATTAGTAAAATACAATTAGCAGACGACATTTAGATATTAGCGGGAAAAAGCGTCATCAGGGTGGAATGAGTTAACTGTGACATAAGGTGATGTAGCTCACCGTCATGATGATGAGTACAACCCTACAGGCTGATAAGGATACAATACACCATTGTTTCCATACATGATAAAACAATGACGCCATCTTATCCACAGCTACACACTGAATTTGCCAGAGGGCCAGAAGGTCACAGCAAACATATTGTCATCAGAAGATGGATCCAGTAGTAGTTTTTTTAGCAAACCATCAGTTGAAAGGGTTCAGTTGGACCCAGAACTTCAGAACATCTATTATAGTTTAGGCACTTTTACTCATTATCAAATCAAGAGTATAATTCTTGACCAGACAACAGCTACATTCTAATTAGTAGGTTCATATTTGAATCAAGACATCAGTGATCAAAACTCAAAAAAAAAAAAGGTAATCAGCACGAGTTTTGTGAGTTTTCAGTTTTTGTAGTCATGGGGCTTGTGTTACTGGCAAAGTACAGCCGTTGTGTCAGGAATCTAAACTATTAACTGTTATTTGGGACCATCAGCCAAACACACGACACACACACGCAGATTGTCCATATTTGGGTAGAAAATTCCACCGTCTGATAGCCAACAACATATTTTACTCAACCAAAAAAAAAAAGAAAGAAAGAAACACAAACATAGACTCTTGCTGGTGATCCTTTAACTCATTCCATGCTATGGTGACTTGCCAGGCAGTGCCAGAACCACTGACTGAAGACTTTAGGCATGTTGGTACTTGGTACTTGTTGCCACTTGAACAAAAGCTCTTTTTATGAAGAATTTAAATATGCAATTGTCGTCTTAAATCTAGGTAAATATACGGAAAAATCAGGGACTGGTATGGAATGAGTTAAGGAGAAAGTTACATCAGTGTTAGGTTCCTCTGAATTGAAATGTGACATTTTCCCACCTGGAAGTACATGTCCCAGATCTAACCAAGTTATGTTACCTATCTGAGAGGGTTTAGTGTAAAACAGACATTGAGCTGGAACTTAAAAACAGGAAATGTACCAGAAGCACTTCTTGTAATAGGTACCTTTGGAAGTCCATAGTATATGTGCCAACGCAAGTATATATGTCATGTTTGTTAAACATGTGATCATTGGACCAGGCTGAAGCATGGGAACAACTGTAGATATCAGATTTTTAGGAAAGGGACAACAGCAGAAAAAAAATAGCCCCATTTATAACAGAAGTGAAGTTAAGAGGAATACATAAATAAAATTTTGGTGTGACTGCTGAACCCGTTAGTCCCAGCTGCAACTAAAGTCGAACTACTTAAAGCAAACTGCTCTGAATTATAATAAGGATGCTCCATTCATGTTCCAGGTAAAAAGACTATTCATTCAAGTACCAGCATGCCTGCAGTGACATAGAATATATTAGTCCAGGTCAACAGCTTTTCCTGGCACACCTTGGGTGCAATGGGCCCAAAGCATCCAAGGAAAGCTACTCAGACCAAAATGTAGTACTCAAAGAGTTAAGTGCTTCCACAACCATGAGAACAATAATTTGATCTTTTTTTGCTGAGACTTTTGGCAGTTTTCTTTGCATTACTCATCATACAAAGAATCTTAACCCTGTGGGACTCGGTGCTGATGTATTCATATACTAGTTTTTCCCATTAGAAATTACCATTTATAATGTCGCTTTATATATATATATATATATATATATATATAATACATGGTGCAAATGATATTTTAGGTGGTTAGTCAGCATTTTTCCTTGGTATATTCTTGGCACATTGCCTCTGTCTCAAGTGGGTTAACATGGAAATTTTCTCATATAATTCCAGCTGAGGGGAGGGTACTTTGTTGCCCTTGTGTGACATGAGTCAAATCTGTGATCCTGTTCAGATTTTTTTTTTTTTTTTTTCCGTTCAGGGAAAATTATCAGCAGATTGCACGGTCCACTGTTGTTACGGAAAATGGGTCAGACATGTCTAACGTGACCACAGGAATGTTTGTACCCGCAAAACATACCTTTCAACCACGATTTTTAGTTCCAGACAGTGATGAGGACTCCATGTTATTGTGATGTAGAGCAAAAAGCTTTTCATGTGTTTATCCACATCAGCCCAAAGATACATGTTTGTATCAAATTGTACCATTGTGTGCGATTTTTCTGTTTGTCTGCAATTATTTTCGAGCTGTATCGTGTTGTGAACCAACCACATGGGGGTAACATGTGGCTTGATTACCCATGGGAACAACAAAATAATCACCGCAATTAATGTTCCAGTGGAAACAGTTATCCAGAGAGAAATCTTTTCTCATCCTGGTGATGGTGACCTCATGTGATAAAAAACATGTACTGGGAAAAAAATTGTTAAGCTGGACTCAGGCACCATTTTTGACCTTTCATAGATATGTGTGCAAATTATTATGCATTCAAGTGCTTCACATTTTCTTTACCAGTTGTTGTAGAAATTAAGTCGCAATAGAAAACCAGTACCGGAGAAACATTTTTAAAAATGGGGGAAATACTTCTAAACTCTGACTCACCACATGCCAAATATAGGGTGGTCAAGGCGGGTTATCAATGGTACATATGTGCTTGTAGTAGTAGTATGACTTTATTGGGCAAAGTCTGCAAGGGACCATAGCAGATAGAATACACGGACATGGATACATGTGTCCTTGTGAGGACTATGATAAAATAGTACCAGTACAAAAAATACATGAAATAAAATGATTATTAATTGGATATTAGAATTAGAGTAGTAGGTATAAAGAGCGTTAAATGAATAAACAAAGTCCAAGTGTTCTCTAGTCAGCTGACTAGCAAATAATAAGTGCATAGCACCACGCGACTATGGTAGCACAGTTCCATTGTCGACAGTTCCTGAGTGTTGTCCAGTGTATAGCTATGGAATTGTAGTGAGCACCCATATATATCAAAATCAAAGTTCTGGCGTCCGTAGTACTTTACGTCATTCTTGGCAGCTAATAGCCACCCGGACATTGTCAGCACATCTCAGTAAACCCCATCTTAATTCTACATGTTCTAATCTAGCAGCTACAAGTTAACAATCAATGAAGAGGTTCAGCACTTAAGTATTTACTACTAGTACAATCAGTCATATGACACATTCAATGAATACATGTAATGGTATTTACAATGATTTCACATGTTGAAAGGGGAATGAGTTGAGAATGAGTCCATGCATGGATAGCGTCTACCCATATGGTTGTGCTTATATGGTTGTGCTTACAAACAGGACAAAATAACGTGGCTCTTTTATGACATGTAACGTTGAGTCTCATTAGTTTGGGTAGAGAATACTTTTTCTTTTTTCAAAGGATAAGTGATAATATTTAGCGGTTTCGCACACCACTTCCTTTTCAGCAGTCATGCGGTAAATGAACTTGTCTGAATTACTGAGGGCAGTAAAATTGGGGCATATATTTGGGACCTTTTGGAATAGGTGACACCTTTCGTTATTGTACGTGGAACATTATTGTATTTATATTGCCTGATGAAGGGGGTGTCCCGGTATGTTGGGTCAGGTTATAGTTTTGCTGTATTACAAGGTATGGAAAGTTAGAACATTTAGAAATAATGGCTTGTAGGAAGTACACAGAATAGTTGGGCTTCCAGAACACCAGGGGGATAAATGAAAAATGCCCAGTATGCCAGTACATTAACCCTTTTAGCCCACCCTAACAAGTGCTCTACAGCAATCTTTTCAGCAGCTTCATGGTGATATGTCAGGTATTGCAAGTACCACAGATTGTGGACTAGGTATTTGTTGTGCTTAAATGAAAGCTCTTGTTGTGAAGAATTCCAAAATATGCAGTCATTATCTTATGATATATATCGAGAGTAGGGAATGGGATAAGATTGGAAAGGTCAGTCTTCACTTCAGGCACCTGGGAATATGTCCTCATAGATAGTATGACAATCATACAGTTGACATACCACATGGTAGTCCCAGGCTAGTAGTCATACTAAAGAAGGGCAAAAAAGGGAAAGGTGGTTGTGACTCATGTGTGAATAAAACTTTTACACAGTCAGAGGCAGGGGCCTGGAGCTTGACCTGGTTTGTTTGGTTGTCATTTACCCAGTTCACAATATGTGGCCAGGTGCTGTAAATATATTTATTTTCACAGGTATAAATGTTCACAGTTTTTGCATTTTATGCACTTAACTAAAGTTATAATTGCACTGTTTGGACTTAATTCTTATGAAATATGTGATAAAATACTGCATGAACGCTCGTTATAATGACACCATCTGTTCCCTGAGAAATATGTCGGATAACTGAATATGTCAGATAAATGAGTCAAATAACAAAAAAAAAAAAAAAAAAACCTTTTAACCGTGAAATATTTGTGTCATTATATTGAACATGTCGGATATCTGAGTGTCATAGTAAGGAGGTTTCGCTGTATTTCAGTATGTTTTTATTTTCACAGTATTGTGCCATCAGTGGAATAAGTGGAAATAAAAAGGGAAATTAAGTGCATTTATAGCCTTTTTTTTATGTCAGAAGTCATGCCATTTATGTTGTTTTTTTCCATCATTCAAGTTTTCTGTGGGGCTTGCTGTTTTTCTCCCGCTTTATTTTACGTATTATGTGCATAGTTGTGATGTGTATGGTGCCTGAGAGATGTCCTATTTAGTGTTTTTGGAAGGGAGGATGTAGCAGCTGGTTATGATCCATAGATAAAAAAGTAAGGGTCGTATAGGTTGCTATTCACTGAGAAACTGAAGAAACCAAAACAGTGTCACGCTGCCAGTCATGTTTCACATGCCCCATGGAAACCCTTGAAAGTCTTTTTGAACTTCATTTCTTATTTTCATGGCCATGAAAGTTCTTGAAATTGATTTCAATACGAATACATGTACTTATGTTTAAATGAAAATTTTCCCACATGCAACAGTCGTTTGGCAAAATAGGATCAGAGGTCCTAGAATTTTGGTAATTTTGCCTCAGAAAGTGCTTTGAAGACTTGAATTTGATTCATAGCTGGTGTTGTGTGTGAACCCTGCCATTCACCATGTTGGATGGATATTTATATCTCTTGATTTCAATAATACATGTAGTGATGGTTGTAGCAAGTGTAAATGTTCAATGCTGTGGTGATGGTTGGAGTGCAGTCAGTGGTTTAACTCTCTCTTTACCATTTTTCCTCTTACGCTTAGCTGCAATTGTAATAGAAATTCCACATTACAATTACTCATGGTTGGAGCTTCCATTCAAGTGGCAATATGCCTTGTCTTAAGTCAGCACTGGTTATGGCGTAAACCCTACTTAAAGTTGACATGTTATGTATTTGTACATACATGTATGCTGTGTGACAGTAACCAATAAACCGGGCAAGTCTTGCTCTAGCTGTCCTTGTTGCAGATATAGCATGACTTGCCATGCAGGCAGTACAAGAACTGCAGCCCATCACTCAGGGATGTACCAGAAGCATTATACAGTGGTCTCTGTTTTGAGAGGCCACCCATAGGGCAGGTCAAAATGTGGTCTCTTAAACAGGTGGTCTTTCATTAGAGGTATAATAACATGGGAAAGATAGCACAGTGTTCTAAGAGAGGGGTCTTAAAAAGATATGCGGTCTATCATTGGAGGGGTCTCTCAAGACAGGTACCATTGTATTGCATACTATATGCAAAAAGGGCCCATGGATGCAATAAAATTGAGCCATTGGGTCCTTATGGATGCACAAAACCCAAATAATAAAATAATAAAAAAGTTTATATGACCAGGTTTTCCCAATAGTTTATTGCATCATTTTTATATTATTTTATGTGACTGTCTTTTTGTGTGAAAAGGACCCCCAAAATATTAGAAAGGGGTCATCTGGACTCCTAAAATATATATTTTTAGGAGTCCAGATGACCCCTTTCACATACCCGGTATATGTATGTTACCCAAGGTGAAACATCGGATTGCCCCATTCCACTTTAGCATGGTGACATGGAGTGAGTTAAAACTATTACATAAGACCATTTCTGGCAGCTATGGTTTTGAAGGACAGGTAACTCAATAATTGTGGAACAAAGAAAAAAAATATGTGTCTAGCAAATAATATTTTTGTGAGTGATCCATTCCAAAATTTTAGAATGAGTCCCTCCATCTGCTCTGCTACACTTATTAGAACTGGAATTCTCTCGGTTTGAGAATTCACCAAGATGCCTTTGAAATGCAAATATTATTCATTGCTCGTTAGTTCCGGGCTATTATGGGTATTTTTGTGTTAATTGGAGAGGAACATTCTGGCCGTAGAGACAGAGTGCTCAGGGCTATCCAAATAACATGTATGTAGTGGGAACAGCTATAATGGGACAGTAATGTACAGTGTAAATACTGGGCCAGGTAAACAGATGATACATAAAGACAGCTAACAGTGTGGATAGTCCACCATCAGTCACATCTGTTCACCTGTATGGTACATGTATGTTAACCCTTGCACACTGGTCCAGGTACATAAATGATATGTCTGGAGTGGAGACATTGCCAAGATTATATATGATTCACTGCCATTAGCGTCAGTGTGCCTGTGTTATACATGTACAATGTTAACCCTTGTTGCCACATATACATTAGTGCTTGCACTATACATGTATATTAACCCTTTAACTCTGCTGTCATATTAACCCATGTATGTCATGTAAATTAACGCTTACAAAAAAAAAGCTTAAAGATTAGGATCAATTAAGTCCTAAAGGAAGAGGAGAGAACAAGTGGGAGTGGGTCACCACACACAGTGGGTCTCTGCTGCTTTGTTTACAGGATTGATGGTAATGTAAATGGATATGGAATCATTTCAACTGCTTTTGTTGGCCATATAGCACTGATAAAAATATTATAGTAAGAGTTGATCAAGGTCATGTGGGTGTGTGGGAAGGGTCAAGGTCAGAGGTCAACTGTTGTACTGTCAGGGGTATCCTGGTAGCCACATAGTCTTTAAGGTAATGTCCAACCTGGAAGACTGCCTTCACTTTCAGGCCAAATGTCACAGAAACATGCAGCCCTGACATGATAAACCTATATTCTCAATTGACAGCAAGTTTTGCAGAATCTCTGCACTATTGCCTATGGAGATAGACTGTGGCTCCCCTGCAATCTGCTGTCCCCTGCCTAGAGAGCCATACAATAAAATCGCTCATATAAAAAAACATAGGCGATCATAGGTCTGTCCTCACAGGCAATCTGCACTAAAAATCAAACTCAAAATTCAGAGTTGTCGTATAAGCAGAAGTGTTTTCAAGTGTTTTGGGCAAAAAAGTGGTTTTTTTTGTAAAATTTTGGATATTCCTCGAAAAATGATCCAAGATAAAGTTTTTAAATTTGGCCCATTATAATCTCAACACATGTCTACAAAAATGTGTCAGGGATTTTTCATCAGTGCATCTGTTTGTTTAAAATGGTGATACAAAAATTGGATTTCTTTTTTTTTTTTTTTTTTTTTGGGGGGGGGGGACTTCATGTTTGACACAACACATTTAGAAAAGAACTGATCATTTTTTTTAAAATTGCTGATACCACATTTTTGCTCTTGAGAATTTCAGAGTAATCCAGTTTTTATTCATTGAAATCTGAGAATGCATTTTAGAGAAGTATCCATGTGAACCGACATTTTAGAGCAGACACCTATTGTCAGTAATCCAGATGCAAAGATTAACACATCCATTGACTTCCATGTTAACATTGAACGGTCTTTTGTTTTAATTTCTTTAGATATTATGGGAGCCAGAACTACTAAATCGGGACATATTATAAACAACATATATGTTTACTAACATGTCCCTGAAACTCGAAATGAAATAATCAGTTGGACATAAAGGAAGGAGAAGTAGGAATATACCATAAGTACTTTAAGTACTGTGTATTATACACATAAGTGGTCTTCATAATGAATGTCAACACGTACATGTGCTTGAGCCTATCTCGAACTCGTCTGAGTGTACTGCCTCACCATTATAAAGGTTTATGTAGTGATGTACTTAAGGTGGCATTGCAGAGGGTCCCATCCTTCACTTGCCAAGACTATCTGCTCACTTCAGTTGACCAAAATAAATTTTAAAACAGTCTTGAGATTGAAGATACTTTCAAATGGACACTTTTAAATGTGAATATGGTTGTGTCAAATGCAAATTAAAAATAATTTAAAAAAAAAAATTTTTTGATAAAGAAATATTGTAATTTTGAGACAGCTTTTGAAGAACATTGTTCGCTCTGGTGTGCTGCAAACTTGTATAATATCACTTAATATGTGTACCCAGTGACTTTTTTTTTCTCAAGTCAATAAAATTACTATTTCTTCTTGTGCTTCGAAACTATCCAAGATGATGCATCATTGTCCCCTCCCCCCCCCCCCCCCCCCAAAGAGTCAAAATTTCAAATTTGTGGCATCACAGAATGAAAATTACTGATTATTTTTTAAAATGCAGGAAACTGTTTTAGGGACATCACCATGACATTTTGCAAAGCATTGTGTTTACACTTCAAATGAAATATATCTTTGTTTTTCAAGATCAGTAATCTCTATTGTCAGTTTTCACTCCACAGTAAATTTTGATCATTAAATGGGAAAGTAATTATAGACAACATGTACAGCATTTCAATGCGCAGTCAGATGCCAAGGTTTACATGTGGTAGTGCCTTGCATTTGCAAGTACACATGTAATACATGTACATTGCAAAGAACTGAACCAAAAGTTGCAAATATGTTGCACATTTTATTATTGTTACCTGGTTGAAATTATGCTTTGATACACTACTTGATGTCAAGACTTGACTTTTTCAACAAACTTAAATGGAAAAATTTGTGTGTGTGAAGTAAAACAAAAATGCCTGTGTGTGTGTGTGTGTGTGTGTGTGTGTGTGTGTGTGTGTGTGTGTGTGTGTATGTGTGTGTGTGTGTGTGTGAGTGAGTGTGTACATGCGTGTGTGTGTGCGTGTGCGTGTGTCTAAAACAACAATGCCTGTTTATCATACCTACCATTACTTTTTCTCTTGAGTGGTGTTTCAAAACGTAAAAACATTCAGACATTCCTGCCTTTAGCCAAGTGAATGTTAAATACGTATTGTGCCACCCTAACATCTAAACATCACTTCAGTGATATAATCACATCGTACGGCCAAGTCCATCAAGACCAGCCGAGTCTGTTATTGCTGGCTGACCTTGTGAGACCAGTCAGGCACTATGCACTTGTATCTGGCAAAACAGCTGGTGAAGGTTCATGTGCAAGGGTGGAGTGGGACCCTAAGTAGACAATTTATTGGAGCAGACATCGATCTTTGACACAGAGAGACCTGATATAGGGATAATATTCCAACAGAAAACCATTCAGCACTGAACTAAATATAGAATGAAATTGATAGTTACATTGTCTTTGCAGATACTGTTAAGAGTTCATCACCTGGGAGCCCATGAGACCCAAAATAAATGGCCTCCTTGATATGTATCCACATAATTCTATTGAAATAATTGCTTCATTTGTGTGTTCATATGTGTGCATGTGTATGAAGAGTTTTGTTCCCCCTGATATTCAACTACTCCATGGGGGTATATAGCAAATACTACATGCTGCACTGCTCAAAAATTAATCAAAGTGCTGGAATATTGGTTTGGTTTTATTTGAAAACGTTTAATATGCTATTATTATAAGATATAATAAGTAATTTTTTAAAAAAGGAGCAGGAGAGCAAAGGACTGTGAATGCCATTGAAGAAATTGGAAAAGCTGTATTATATTCTGAGCGTTTACTTTAATGTGTTTGGACTGAAGTGATAATCACCATAACAGTGTTCTAGGCTTATGATGTCTTTAGAATTTGTACTCTGACAGTCCATGCCAAAAGTAACGGCCCGTCGGTTTTTACTGATAAAAAATTCCCCGGACCAATAGAAAATGCTTGCAAGTTACATGTTAAAATATTGGGACTTTTGAAATTTGAATGAATTGACTGACAAGAAAAAAAACTTTTCGCACAGACTGCTCTGAGTGGAGGTACTTTTTATGCTCCCCCCCCCCCCCCCCAAAGTAGGAAGAGGCATATAGCAATTACTTTGTCTGTGTTGTGTGTCTGGACTGACGGTTTTCATGCAATAACTAAAAAAATTGTTTGCTTAGGGCTTCCATATTGCACATGCTTATAGTCCTGAATAAGGTCTCGGACAAGTTTGAAGATGGGTGACCTTGACCCAATTCCCAAGGTCACAGGACATTTTAATGAATTTGGTTTTCAAGCCATACCTTGAAAGTTTTAGACATAGGCCTGCCAAATTGCATGTGATCACAGTCTACCCTACATAAGGTCTCAGACGAGTTTGAAGATGGGTGACCTTGATCCAATTCCTAGGTCACAGAGCCATTTTAGTGAATTTGTTTTTTACATGATAACTTTAAAAGTTTCTTGCATAGGGCTCTCATATTGCACATGCTTGTAGTCCTGAATAAGGTCTCAGAAGAGTTAAAAGATGACAGACCTTGACCAGATTCCCAAGGTCACAGAGCCCTTTTAATGAATTTGGTTTTCATACCATAACTTGAAAAATTTAGACGTAGACCTGTCAAATTGCAGGTGATAACAGTCCTACGCAAGGTCTCGGACTAGTTCAAAGATGGCTGGTCATGATCCAATTCCTAAGGTCACAGAGCCATTTTAATAAATTTGAATTTCATATGATAACTTTGAAAGCTTTTGCATAGGGCTTTCATATTGCAGATGCTTATAGTCCTGAATAAGTTGCCAGATGAGTATTAAGATGGATGACCTTGATCCAATTCCCAAGGTCAAAATGCCATTTTAGTGGATTTGGTTTTCATGCCTTTACTTGAAAAGTTTAAGACAAAGGCCTATCAAATTGCAGGTGAGTACAGTCCTATGTAAGGTCTCAGACGAGTTCAAAGATGGGTTACCTTGACCCAATTCCCAAGGTCAAAGAGCCCTTTTAGTGAATTTGGTTTTGACGCGATAACTTTAAAAGATTTTGACATAGGCCTGTCAAATTGCAGGTGATAACGGTCCTATATTAGGTCTCAAACGAATTTGAAGATGGGTGAAGTTGACCTAATTTCCAAGGTCACAGTCAACTTAGTGAATCTGGTTTTCATGTGACAACTTGAAAAATTGTGTGAATAGGGGTTTCATACAGATGCTAATAGTCCTGCATATGGTCTCAGACAAGTTAGAAGGTGGGTGACCTTGACCCAATTCCTAAGGTCACAGATCCATTTTTGTGAATTTGGTTTACATGCAATAACTTAAAAAGTTCTGTGCATAGGGGTTTCATATTGCACATGCTTATAGGCCTGCATAAGGTATCGGGTATCAAATTTCACTGGTGACTTGGAAACACTACAGTCTGTATTTAATGAAGAATATTTCAAAGGTTGAGAGGACTGGTTTAAAAGCACCAGTTGCCTTTTGTGGATGACTACCTATCTCACGTCAGGAGTGAAATTTGTTTCTTCACATTGGTATTGGAAGATGAATGTTGATGCTTTGGTAACTCTGGAATCTCTTAGCTGCCATTGTTGGGTTTGATATTCATGAATATGGGTCATGTTTTTCTACATAAGTGCATCATACTAGAGACGTCCGTCCATCTTGTTGATGTTACCGCGATATCTCAAAACATATTCACCATAGCTTTACCAAATTTTTGTCACAGAAGGAAGGGCCTTTTGATGGACCATGCTAATATTGAAAACCAGCTTCCTCTGATTATTTTTAAACTTTTTATGAAACTTTTAATGTATGGAGTCAACCCTGACGTCGTTACCATGATATCTAAAAATATATTGACGGCAAATTTACCAAATTTTTGTCAAATATGTATCTTATGACAGACCATAACCCTATATAATACCAGCTTCTTCTGATTATTTTTAAACTTTTTGTGAAACTTTTAATATATTTATTTGAAAGTCACCTATGTAGCGTCAACCCTGATGCCGTTACCGCGATATGTAAAAAAATACAGGTCACAGCTTTACCAAATTCCTGTCAGAGATGTATCTTATGACAGACCAGAACCCTATTTAAAACCAACATCCTAGATTATTTTTAAACTTTTTATGAAACTTTTGATATATTTATGTGAAAGCCGTCTAAGTGAAGTCAAAACTAACAATGCTGCCGTGATATCTCAAAAAATACTGGCCACAGCTTTACCAAATTTTTGTCAGAGATGTATCTTATGATGGACGGAACCTGGTTTAAAACCTACTTCCTTTTTGTATTTGTAGATTTTTTATGAAACTTCAAAGTATTTATTTGGAGGCCATCTGAGTGGTGCACAATGGGACAACATTACCTTAATATCTCAACAATGATCCAATGCAGCTTCACCATTTTTTTTTTAAGAAATGCCCATTATAGTGGACCACATTTCTATGGAAAACCAGCTTCCTTTCATTATTTTTAAACTTGTTAAGAAAATTTTGAAGTATGTATTTGATGGCTGTATGAGTGACACACAGTACAGTGATCTCTGTCACCAGGACCTGCCCCAAGAACACATCCACAAGTGCCCTTTCATTTCACAGACAACAATATGGAAATTGTATGTAAAATATTCTACTGCGAAGTCTCCAAAAAAAATGCATAATTGAGGAAAAAAAGATTGTGGGCGCCAAGAATAATCCGTTCTCTGAATGCAATTTTTTTTTTTCGGCCCTGAAACCTTTCTGACTGAGCAGCTAGAAAGAAAAGCGTTAAGATAATGCATCTGTGGTGGTGATACTTAAGGCCAAGTACTGTGAATTTATTTAATTTCACTGTGTTCTTATTTTCGCTTATTTCGCTGACACTTCAAAACCGTGAAAATAAGAACCCAGTGAAATATATTTTTAACATGGCATTGACAGGAATTATAACAGTAATAGTGAATTTAAAGTTTCAGTGAAAGGTCCAAAATGCAAAAGCCGTGAAAATGAATGCCCATGAAAATAAATGTATTCACAGTATGCACTGGAATACTGTGGTTCAAGTATTGAAGGAAAAAAAAAACCAGACCAGCAGCATTATAGAAAAACAGGTGTTGGTAAGAACCCTCAAGCCACAGTAATTAATAAATTAGAACATACAGCATATAGAAATCTTTGTTTACAAATAATGTGTGATAGATGCCCTGTTGTTTCCATGGCAATTTGTGACTCAGCAACTTGGTTTGGTTCTGTTTGCAGGTCATCGTAGATTCACACAAGTACAGCTCACATATTATGGACTTGGGACGATTATGGGTGTGTATCAATTGTGCAAACAATTATGCCAATTAATCATATTTTTGTCAATACAGTAACATGCAAAAGTAATATCTAGAACCACGCATACACACATGTGTATATATATATATATTTAGAGTGAGACCTGTTTTGAGAGACCACCTGTCTTATGTGACCACTTTTTTGGCCTGCCCTAGGGACAGTCTCTCAAAACATGTTTTACTGTATATATATATATATATATATATATATTGATTCATGCTGCCAACATTGTAATTGAAAAGTGAGTATCCGAGCAATTTAGAAGTGGAGGAAAGTTTACACAGTGGCATAAGAGAATATTTACATTACATGAACATGTCTATTGCCAGATTGTCTGTGATTAGTAACTGCTTTCATGGTGAAGCAGGAATTCGTAATAAAAATGTTCTCAAACATTGATATTGCTAAATAGGCCTCACCTGCACTAATGTGTGTGACAAATCATACTGTGCTGTTTTATTTAGAAATATAGTGAAACTAAAATTTTTTTTGTCATAAATCTTAAATTTAGTGCCTATTCATTTGTGTTGGACTTTTTTTTTAAGGGTCCACCCCATGGGGGGACCCTTTCTGTTTTTGGTTTGTCAGTCCCACTGTATGTGCACATTCTCGCTACCATGATATCTATTAAATGCGTTCATGTATTTTGCTAAAATTTGGCAATATGCTTATCTTACCTGGCAAGGTGAACTGATCAGATTTTGGTGTCATAATGATCTAATATGAGCAAATGGCAGTCTAATTACATGCTCATCAGGGCTTGTTACCAAAATATCTCCTTAATGCTCCAACATATTTTTCTGCAAATTCGGCAGTATGCTTATCTAGCATGCCAAGATGAACTAATTAGATTTTGGTGTCCCCCACGACCTAATTGAGCAAATGACAGCATTTTTTCCTGGCAGGCCTTTCAGTCAATGCTTTGCATTGAAGGTATGTCTATTTTTTTTTGATGTGATCAATTTTTATGTCTGCAGATAGACAAGTCATTATGCAATGGTGTACATGTAGCGTTATTACCAGTGCTGAATTATTTCTGGTTATGTTTCTGTATCTTGAAAAAGATGAGATAAGAGTCTACAGAAGAGTTTATAGAATCGATGTAAAATAAAATTACATATTTGTTATTAATATTTGAACACATACATATACTTTGAATGAACCATGAAAGGAGACTGAGTGTTTTGCTTGAGGAAAAATTAGACGTTTTCCATTTATGTGCAGAAAATCGTATGCTGGATGAAAATAAAAATTTAAAGTTGTACAGTTTTTCTATGCTGAAGATTGGCCCTAAATAAGACTGATGGAAGGCAACATGGAATGTTAATTCTGTGCATGGCCACGTATGGTACTCCAGTGTACATGTTTAATGTGCCTAGATGTATTGCGTTCCTCCTTATCATGTTTATACAAAATGCATGATGTCTGTAGTTGTATAGTATACACAGAGTGGTGTGTCTGGCTGGGTTAATTACATGGTTTCTGTTCAGTGTTACTCATGCCAATTATGTGTATCGTGGTGCTCAGTTTTTTGTCTTATTTTCTTCCAGGGTCATTTAAAAGATGGATATGGAAAACTTATTCTCCACTACTGCAAATTAATAGTCCAGAAACTCAATTTCCATCAAAAGGTTAGTATATTTGATCAATTGCTTGCACGTTTACAATGAACTTATAAGCTGGTGCACTTGAACTTGCATGCTGCAGTGATGACAGTTTCATACAAATTTGATATAAAGTACTTTCTTTGTTGAAGATACATTTTCTTGTATGCATAGAACCAAGGTGAATTCCCCACAGGAACAGACAAGAGGCACATTGGTGTTCTCAGTAGCTCAAAATACAGGGGATCTTATCTTTTTATTTTGCTACTTGACTTTTTTTCTTGCACCCTGCTTTTTTATCTGTCAGCTGAACTAGTACAATGATCAATCATCTGTTTATTGTCTGTTCACACTTACATTTTCAACTTCTCTGAAACTGTCAGTCTGATCCTGTTCAAAGGGGTTTTTTTGTGTTTACAGAACTCTGCCATTCCTGGTAATATGAACTTAAAAGAAGATCAGATAGATCAGATATGTGGTCACGACATTAACAGCTAGTGAGTACATATCTATTGGTTGACTTCTGTATTATCTATGTGTGTGAGTAAACTGGGCAGGTATTGTCTATCTAATAAGCCTTAAAAGCCTGGTTAAAGATTATTTTGCTGTTGGTAAATTACAGTACACATAAAGCATCTAGTTGTACAATTTCACACATATACATCACAAATAGTACTTTTTGGTGTGCATCGTAAAGTTAAAGACATGTTAACTCTTAAAGTGCTGATTTAAGACTGAGTCAACAGCTTTCATTGGGACACTTTGTGCGCATTGCGTGCAAAGTGTCCCGAGGAGGAAAGCTGTTGACTGAACTATTCTTGCTTCAGAGTAGGCTTGCTGGTATTTGTATGAAAGGTATCTTCATGAGGAATTTGAATCTTTTAATCATTATATGTTTAACGGCAATGAGAAAACGGCCATAGCTGTGATTAGCACTTGAAGGGTTAATGTATCAGAAGAACAAGGATCCTTGTTCGTCTGATGAGACTTTATTTTGTCGTCAAGTATTTGAATTGAAATGTATGATTAATCTGTTAACGGGGCTAACGCTCATTACTTATTACTTCTGAAAATAATGCACTCACACTTAAACACACGCACACACTCATCACACACACACAACATAACACATTATTTGGGTCGCTAAGAATCAGTTGCATAAGAAGTGTAAGAATATAAAAAATATATATTTCAGTGTCATCTACAACACAAAAGGACTTCAATAGAACAAAACAGGAGGCATACCAAGATGAACTTTATTAGTCAACATGTGAATGATCCCTTTTACAGTAAATTCATTGTTGTGACATCACAATAGAATATCAACTTACACATGGAGCCTCATTTACACACTTATATGCTCCTTTAGCCTATTAAACTTTGGAAAACTCTTGCTTTTTCAGCTTTGAATTGAGTGTGGATATGCTTGATTACATGGATGATATTCTATCGCTGTCAAAACAAGGTGAGCTTGATTAAAAGTCTGGGCCTCAATATACATCTTCCTTGTGGTTGATTTTATCGTAAAGCAGTCCCCTCATTGGTATCAAATCTTTATATCTTCAGTGACGTTTGGTAACATTTTTGTCAGAAAAGACTTGTAATACTTTTCTCTGAACCCCGTCCACTTTAATTAAGACTGGATCAGCAGCTTTCCTTCGCCAGAATCATTTTAAGTCTCAGCTACAATTTTCATCAAAATTGTTTTTCATCACATTGAAATTAGTGAAAAACACGAATGCAAAGGATATTTCACCAACAGCCTATTTTGGCCAGTTTCAGGGGAAAGGGTTAAAATTGATATAACTTTCAGGTTAATCTTCTTTTTTTTTTTTTTTTTGAAAATAGAATTTATATGCGTAATGGAAGTCTACATTGTTGTCTTGATAAATTTCAAAAAGGGCAAAAACAAACAAACAAACAAGGCAAAATAATATGTATAACTTTGTGGTATTTTCAGTGTTTGGGTCACTGGACATGTCAAGGTCAAATTCCATGACTTCCACGGGCCAGTGTCGCTTGGCACCTCTCATTATGTGTATACAAGACTCAGCGGCCCTCTATGACTACACAGTGCAAATTTTATTCAAACTACATTCGAGTAAGTTCACCCTGTGGGATTACATTTTTTGCACTTTAGTTGGTACATTAACAACTAAATCGGTTGAACTACATGTGATGTAGCAAAATGAATAAACAAGAATTAAAAAAGGAAAGAAAGATACTGTAAAATAAAACATACTTGAGATGTTCGTGATATGCTAGTCTTGCATTAGTAGATGCCTTATTGCAGTATTCCAACTGTGCTTTTACTCCTTAACCCTTTCAGTGCCAAATTTCGAACAGAGTCGACAACTTTTCTCGGCGCTCATTGGGCACCATGTGCCAAAAGTGCCAAGAAAAGCTGTTGACCTGGGGTATTCTCTCTGGAACTATAGGTATACTGGTACTTGAATGAAAGGTCTTTTTTACGAGGAATACGAATCTGGGTTCCTAATGATAATTTAGACTTGTTTGACTTAAGTAGATTGACTTTAGACGTGATTGGCACCGAAAGAGTTAAGTAATGTGAAACAAGTCAAGTGCACAACTGAAAATTTATGCTACATTTACACCTGTTCCCAACTGTTAAGTGTTTGTTTCCACTGGAGTGTAAAAAGGATATTAATGGAAAAAAGCTAGTGTTTGGTTAAGCTGGAGACACAGGGTAAGATGGGTGTAGTTTGGGGAAGAATATTTGATATTCAGTGGCCACATTGATTAATCTATTTGTACAGTTAGTTCAGGTTTTGATACACATTTACCTATGTTTGAATATTGATTTGATTTTTTATTTTAGTATTTTTTTTTGCGATGAAGAAAAGAACACAAATTTGTCTGATAGGATTGGCTGTAGGAGTAATTAAGAAATGAGGGTCGATTTTGTGTGTGTTATGGCATAATG
Source organism: Hermodice carunculata (assembly GCA_964020975.1). Classification (NCBI taxonomy): domain Eukaryota; kingdom Metazoa; phylum Annelida; class Polychaeta; order Eunicida; family Amphinomidae; genus Hermodice; species Hermodice carunculata. Next base: position 60,705,913 of record OZ026620.1, read on the forward strand.
ACGCCCGTGATTGAAGCTGACATCGTTGGCGTGGCGCACGCCAGTGCGCCTCGCCCGATGCCAGCTTCAATCACCCGCATCATTATGCCATAACACACACAAGAGCGACCCTCATTGCTTATATTTACATTTCCCTCTTATTTTTTTCTGCTCAATTACACGAAATTTAGAAACTTAATACATAGAATTAGGAGAAACAACTAAAAACAGATTTGCCGAGCATGTTCAACTTTAACGTGCTTGAACTTTAAGTGTTCAGTTCCGGAAACCCAGGTAGGCGTGGCTTATTGGTATGTGGGCGGGACACACGTGTTATGGTTGCATAACACACCAGGCTAATGTGTTATGATCTCATAACACACCAGGCTCTCTCCTATACTTGCAATGTTAAAAGTTAGATTGAATGTATATATTATACAATGGTGCGCCTCTTGTGAGGCCACCCATAATGCACCAGAAATGTTGCCCTCATGAGAGGAGTGGCCTCTCGTGAGGGGGAAATGAAAGTGCCATAGCTGCTGCATGAAGAAGCGCCCTTTGTAGAAGGGGTGGCCTGGAGGAGGGGAGGGGGCTTATAAGAGAGGAACCACTGTATGCTGTAAAGTCAAGGAACAAGCGAGTAAGAACTGCCGGTACATCATATAGGGAGTTCAGTCAGTTTCACACGGATTTTTGCTTACAAGAGCAGGAATATTTTATGCAAAGTGGTCCATATTGGGCTCAGTGAAAGGCATGATGAAATCTTTTGTGATGCAATCTTCATCATTAAACACTTTTATGGGTTGTAGTGAAAGTTTGTTTGCCTACAATGTATGTAAGTACAATACAAACAAAAATTACCTGACCAAAAGGCAGTGATGATTTTAACATGAAGGAGACACGGGGTTATCAGGGGCAGTAAATTTGGCATGATCAAGAGTCACCAGAAATACCAATGCCCTGTCTCAGGATGCTGCACATAGACATGGGGAGTTTTTAACTTTTCCACAGATTTATTGATTAGTTGATACCAGTCCTTTCTTCCAGAAGATTAAGTCAGGTGCGAAAGTTGCCCGTTAGATGGCTTTTGGTACATGCTCAGGTACGCATACATGGATTGGTTGATTCTTTGTTTCTTGAATTTAGATTGTAAGATTGATGGTCTTCAGAATTTTTTTGTTTATTTTGCTGTCAATCATTATAATTGGCTGTATGAAATACAGTTACTGTGTAGACCTAGCTCCCAAAAGTCCTAAGATGTGTTATTCTATTGACAAATTTAAATGGAAACGGGAATCATTTTGGATAACATTTTGGGGTGACACGTGTATAATCAGCACAGGTCAGCCATTTCTATCTCTGCTGACCAAAGATTGCAAAGCTCATGGAATTACTCATTTCTTTCTGTCTGTCTGTCTGTCCATAAACTTTTTGCTTGTAAGCATGATACAGTCCACATTTTTTAAGATAGCCCCATATAACTTTCAGAACTTATCAAGTGTATGAAAATGTAGGTCAAGTTTGATATTGGTGGTGCCACCTGCAGTAATGTCTCATATATGGGTCAAAACGTGAAAATCTTGTGAGTGCTCAAGCATTCTTAATGTTTAATGGATCTTCATGACATTTAGTGGGATTGTGGAGGAGGTCAAAGTCTGAGTTGCTAGTGATATTAGTAGCACCACCTATAATTTGACAGATCATGAACCAAATCTGCTTAAACATATAAAATTCCATATCTCAAAAAGTAAGTAGACTTGCCAAATTAATAGAATATATAGACTTGCCAAATTTATGTGATATATAGACCATGTCTAATGCTAGCATGCTATGTAATATCAGTGACCTTGATCTATTTTTGTGAGGTCACCAGGCCTGTAAAGCTGAAAGAGGTGATTTTGTAATAGAAGGGTGTAACTTTGACATCAGTGGCAAAGAGAACTGAGCCTCCAGAATAAAATTGCACTTGATTATGTTGTACGTGAAACTGTAGTTGGTGACCTACTCTTTTGGTTACTGTGACCCAGTGATAATAGATTTTGGCTCATCCAAGTGTATTGCTTTTCCTCAATAACTCGAAAAAGTTATTACCTGATTTGAACAAACAGACCATGTATGGATACCTGGATGCAGGGCACTCATTTTCAGCATGACAGTTTTTTAACCTGAGTTGAATTTTAAGGTCAAATAGACATTTGGCACATATAGGTCATCTTGTGAATGCTCTGCACCCTATAGTTTTTGAGATGCATCCATATAACTTTTAGGACTTATAAAGCATATGAAGGTCTACATTGACTCTAATGCTGGTGGCACCACCTATGCTATTATGTAACATATGAGTCAAAATGTGAAAATGTTGTGACCAGTCCAGCATCCTTATTTTGTATGGATCTTCATGAAATTTAGGGGGATTGTGGAGGAAGTCAAATCTTGACTGCATATAATACAAGTGGCGCCACCTATACTTTGATGGAAATTTATGTTAAAAGATCTTGAAAGATATAAAAATCCATATCTTGAAAAATAATTGAATTAGATATCTGCCAAATTTATAGGATATATAGATCATGTCCAATGTTACTATGAAATATCGGTGACCTTGACCTAATTTTCTTAGGCCGCCAGGTTTGTAAAGTTGAAAGAGGTGGCTTTGTAATAGCAGGGTGTAGCTTGGACATCAATGGCAAAGAGAATTTTTGGTGACGGTCATCAGATTATATATCAGCAGAGTATTAGGCCCATGGACTCTTGTTTCCAAGATATTTGTGTTAGTTTTATGTGGCTTCAAGATTCATGGCAAAAGTTTTTTAAATAAGATGTTGGTGTGCTCAAATTTGGGTGTTAGCTCCAATGTAAGTCTGGGCCATGCTTCTAAATTGTATCGTAATTTATAGCAAGGGGGGGGGGGGGGGGAGAAATGGTCAGTATTTACAGTGTGGACAAGGACTGTCTCTTTTATTTGTTTACATCTCATTCTGTCAATTTGAAAGTTGAGCTCATTTGAACTTACAGTGCTCCCTATTTATAACACCCCTCATTACATGGCGGTTTCTGATAGAAGTCTGTGGGTACCATGGCTCCCACTGAAATAGTTTTCCCATTACTTCTATGTTAAAAGTTCCTCTGTTATAAGGCAGTTTTGCTATAACACGGTATACACTGTGGACCCCAACACCAGCGTTGTAAAGAGGGAGCACTGTATTTTTATATTTAATTTGATTTTAATCTTGTTTATGAATGATGGAGAGGTCATACCTTATTAGTTCTTGTACCTTGTAATGTACATGTGTGTGCATATACATGTGTGTGTGTTTATACATACATACATACATACACACACACATACATACATACATACATACATACATACATACATACATACATACATACATACATACATACATACACATAGAAACATACATATAGATATGGGATAATGCTTTGTTTCGATTAAGCTATGAAGCCAAATATGTGTTTCTAATGTACAAGATAGTGAACCGTCTTTAAAAAAAAAAAAAACATTGATCAAAACAGAAATGTTGTTCCCACATCCTGTTGTAAACGAGTAAAAACAATATAAATCCATGTTGTACATTAAGGGGAGTGTTCAGTATCTGACTATCAAGTTCATTGTCACTGCAACAGGTTGTGTGAACAATCTTGGTCAGTCTTGGTTTGTGTTCATTGATGCACCATAACACACTGTTCAATGTAGTATTTATTTTCCAGTGTTTGTGAGTGTGTCAGAAATATCAAAATAAACACCATACAAAATAATGTTGATTAGCTGTAGATATATAAAAGTAGCATGAGTATGGGAAAGGGGAAATATTAAGATTTTTTTGTTGTTGGTAATCTGTGAAACCTGTATGTTAATTCAACAGATAGGAAAACCACTGAATGGCCAGTGTACATGTATATTAAGTGGATCAATTTTTGTAAAGTACTGAGATGTTAGTACAGGAATAATAATTCAATATATATGGCCATCTACTTGGGTAGACTTCTTAGTAGCCTCGTGTGCCTATGTTACCTGTTTAAAAAAAAAAAAAAAAAGGAAAAAGAGTTATATAAAATTGTCACAACTAATACTATGCTTATTGACCTTTGACCCTGCAGGACTGGGTAGGTGTACATGTACAGTGCCTTTCACATGTTGGGATGTAGGGGGTTTCTGACTACTGTGCCAATTTATTTACCCCACTACCCCACCCCACACTTTCCTTTAATCCCACTCTATGTGTAATTAAGGATACTAATATTGCAATATTGGGTACAGCCTGATACTCCCTCATAGCAAATTCTGTGCCCCTTTAATTCATGGTTGATAACAGGGTGGTTATAAGATGTTGGGGCGGTTCTTTGTTGATAATGACTTGATCTTCGTGTCAAATGTTTTCCCCACCACATAGCTTCAGAGTTGTCCTTTGTTTAAGTTGTGGTTTCCTGGTAGTTATTTGAACTCTGCCTCGAATGTGTTGTATGTTTAACCCTGTTCCTTTTGACACTGTCTTCGTACGTGTATATGTTACCAGCCGAGAACAAGATTTAGATTTAATGACATGTTGCATGTTGTGACTGGATTGTAATGACAGTTGTCAGTTTGTCTTTGCCCTTATTTGGTATGATTGACCCTCTTGAATAATATATATTAAAGTCATGGGTTTTGGCTGGCCCTGTGCTTGGGTGTGTCAGGTGGAAAATGTTTTCTATATTAAATTTTGGCAGTGGCAGAAAGAAGCAATATGGAAAGTTTTTTGTTTTTTTTTTTTTTTTTTACTTTTGAAATGATCTTATTCATGAAAGTGTTTACTGAATGTCTTAAAGTATGATGCTACTTCAGCGAATAATTCATTTTGCAGAACACACATACATGTATTATGTCAAACCTTGTATCTGTTGTAATGAAACCATCTGTTTCCCTGCTAAATGTATAAAATTGCAAATTAAAGAGATAAGTTATCACAATGTCTGTAGTCTACCTTGATATTTTAAGTCTGATGTCATTTTATACCAAATACAGTGTAACCTGTCTTAGCCCTTGCCTGGTCAGAGTAATACTGAGTCAACAGCTTTCTTTGGCATGGGTTGAGTGCAGTGTACCCAACCCATGCCAAGCACAGCTGTTGACTTGAGGTATGGTATTGTAGTACATCTTGTATACAATTCTCGCTAGAAATGTTTTCATTGACAAGAAATTTCAGTAAGAGCATTATGACAGACAGTAAGTTACATATGGGTGCGTTTGGCAAATTTCAGTACAAAAGGGTTAACGCATTCCATACCAGTCCCTGATTTTTTCGTATATTTAGCTAGATTTAAAACAAAAATTACATAATTAAAGTCTTCATGAAAAGAGCTTTCATTCAAATACCAACATGCCTATAGTTTTAGGTCAGTGGTTCTGGCACTGTCTGGCAAGTCATGCTGCAGCTGCCGCAAGGGCAGCTGCAGCATGACTTGCCAGGCAGTGCCAGAACCACTGACCAATGCCGGTGACCATAGTATGGAATGAGTTAACTCAGTGTGCTTGTTCTGGACTGAGTCAACAGGCTTCCTCAATGGAAAAGTCTGTTGACCTAGGCCATTATTTCTTCATCTGGAAACACAGGCATGTTGGTACTTAATGAAGGGCTTCGTTATGAGGAGTCTACATTTGAAATCACTTACGATGATTCTGATGAACTTTTGTCAAGATCAGCTGAGAGACCACCAAAAAGGCTTAATGAAGTGATCTCTAGATACACTGTCTCTCATTAACAATTCACATGTAAAAAGTCAAGTGATTATGGTCTTTCAAAACATGTTGTCGTTTTTTGATAAAAATGTTTTTCTGGTGATTAGTTAAGGCAGATTTCACTGTACAGATAGTATTACTGACTTATTTATTGTTGAATGCTGTAAAAGTTGGTATTCATGGCAATAGCGGTGGCATGTTATCTTGTCTTGGTGGTAGCAGCAAAGAGAGGTCAAAGGTCAAGGATAAGGTCAGAGACACACCAGATTTGGTCCACATGTGCATGTTGTATTGCCAGTAGCAGACATGTCTGACTATCCCGGAGTACAGATGGATATCTATATAACTACAGTGTTGTTATTTAAGAGTGAGCAGCAGAATATGTTCCTGAGGGAGATATGGTAACGTCCTGTCCGTCTTGCAGATATGGGTTTAATACAGAAGGTGCCTGATATCAGACGCAGGAAGAGATGAATGAGTTGATTGCATGATGATATATATATATATATGGCAGGGTTATCCCCATCTGTGATTTTGGGTTGTCTGAAGAGTGAGCTTGATCTGTGTAAAATATGACCTTGGCTTGGCTCGTCAGTGACCTTGGTTTGTCTTGGTGACCTTGACCTGTCTGGCACGTGAATTTGGCTCAACAGTGACCTCAACTCGTATGCTGAGTGACAATGTATGTGAATGGGGAAAAATTACAGGGGCGAGAGACTTGTGGAGCAAAAGGTTACAGTGATGGTCTCAGGACAGGAGTTCAGGAGGAAAACTGTATCTATTACTGTTGAAGGATGGGATAATGGTTGTCAAACTGTGTTATGTGCACCATTCTCCAGAGTCCTTTCAATTGGGATGGATGTCCTGGCCTTGACGTCTGTGGCTTGCATGCTTGTTTTTGAGACCCAATGTATGTGTGGCAAGCATGCTGATGGCATTACTGGACCTAAATTCAGACTGTACACACAGGAAATATTTTGCAAGAAACCAGATTTTACTTACTTTTTTATGCTTCATTTTCAACATGTATAGCAACTCTTCAGAAATTTTGCAAAGTGCACAAGAAAATGTTTATTCCACCAGGACTTCTACAGGGTAGGTGTTCTGGGCCAGGGTCCGTTGAACTACTGTTCAAGGTTACTGTATATATAATCATGTATGTCACCCCACCCCCCTAGGGTTCTGTCCTGTCCTGTCCTGTGTGGATGTTCCAAGTGTGATGAGTAATGCTCCTAGGTCATATCATTATCCTTCCCAGATATTATGAGACACTATAATATTGCAATATTGGTCTAGACTTAAGTGTTGTACAGTTAACCACATATGTATGCCAAGGAAGGCTCTAGCATACCCAAGGGTGGAGACTTTTCACATGCAAGCCAGCTGTGTGGGTCATCATAGGCACAGTGCTTCAAAGCATCACTTGTATGGAGAATACACTTTTGTGTTCAATGCATGCCCCACATTCCCAGTGCTTCTCTACCCTGTCAGCATCTGGTAGTAACACACACAAATCAAGCCACATCTTCTCCCATCCCATTTTCAGTCCCTTTTTCAATGATACTTTGGGCCTTTACCCCAGCAATCGTCAAAGTCTCTAATAGTTAGAAGTTCTGTCCAATGAGTGTTTATCCATTTGTTGACGGTTAAAATGTGTTCCTATTCTTTGTATAAACTATTTTAATTCCTGTTACCATGGTTACTAGCTTCACGCTCTGTTGCTTTTGAGTGTTTGACCCGTCTTGGTATGTTAAAATACTGTTATAGCTAGGGTAACTGGTGTGTTAGTTTGAGGAAACCCAAGTGGTGGTTGGTCCTGGTAAATACTTATCCAAGTTTCTAGCTCTGGTTTTGATGCAACTTTGTAGAGACCGGATTTGTTGAACGTTGACTTTCCTAATATATGCTTAGACCATATGATTGCATGCAAGAGAAAATGAATACCTTGGGTCATTTCAAAAGTCGAAAATTATTATGCTTTATTTTACCCTTGTAATAACTCTATAAACTCATGAGACCTACACCACTATAATCACTACAAGGCATCACTGAGAGGTCATATGGTATCATCTGACCAATCAGGTATGACCGGAAATGTAAATTGATTCCTGATAACCAGTAGCGCTCTCTGGTGATTGCACTCATCCTTGCTTTTGCCATTATATGACTATATCATCAAGTAGAATTTTTAGGTTTTTGGGGTAAAAGGTAAATGGTATGTCAAGTCTGTCTGTACTTTGTATACAAATTTTCTCTGCCAATTTCATGTCTTTCACTGCATTTAGAATAGATCGAAAAACATGTCTTGTGGTTAGTTTGTTGAAAAATAAACATCATATCTACTTTTGTCACAGCTTGTGAGAGTATGATTAACTGAATTCAATTTGTGCTAGTTCTGGCTTCAATAAGATTTCATACGTTCATTCAAAAAATATAGAAGTGAATAAATTACAAATTGACTCTTTCAGTGCCAAATTTTGTACCGAGTCAACAGCTTTTCTTGGCGTGCATTGGGCACCATGTGCCCAATGCACGCCAAGAAAAGCTGTTGACCTGGGTTATTCTCTCTGAAACTATAGGCATACTTACTTGTACTTGAATGAAAGGTATTTTTACGAGGAATACTAATCTGGGATGTTATAATTCAGATTAGTCTGACTTAAATAGATCAACTTAAGTCATGCTTTGTACAGAAAGAGTTAACTCATTCCATACTATGGTGACAGGCATTGGTCAGTGGTTCTGGCACTGCCTGGCAAGTCATGCTGCAGCTGCCCTTGCGGCAGCTGCAGCATGGCTTGCCAGGCAGTACCATAACCACTGACTTAAGACTATAGGCATGTTGGTACTTGAACAAAAGCTCTTTTCATGAAGAATTTAAACATGCATTTGTCATCTTAAATCTCAGTAAACATACGGAAAAATCAGGGACTAGTATGGAATGCGTTAAGTCGTGCTTGGCACAGAAAGGGTTAAGGCCTATGGGTTCACGATGATATCCTGCTAAGAGAAAATGTTATTACCCCAGAGAGTGGCAACTTTGAACTGTAGCTATGTCCATCCAAATCACTTTAGGGACATTCTCTGATGCCTTCCTTTGGTGATCAAATTACAGCATTTTCACTGCTGATATTGTAACCAGATTTTTTTTGTTTTTTGCAATCAGATTAAAAGGATACACAAGCATGAAGCTTTTGTCATGCAAACTGTTGGTGGCTAATCGATAGTGAAATAAATGATATTTTTAATGCATTAAAGTTTATTCATAAAACAATATGAAAACACCCTCATATTACTGTTACTGTTTCTTTTCTCTCCCAGCAACAGGTCTGAAGTTTTGAGGTACAGTGAAAACTCATTATAATGACACCACCTGTTCCCTAAGAAATGTGTCAGATAAATGAGTCCAATAACAAAGCAAATTAACTTTTTCACATGAAAATTTGTCATTATATTGAGTATTTCATATACATGAGTGTCATTATAAAGAGGTTTCACTTTGTACTGTATTTAACCTGAATAATGACTGTTGAGTGGTTCTTGTACAGGTCTTCCTCCAGACACACTAAGTGGCCACAGAGACCGGTTTTATGCACAGTTCCGAGGGTATGTACCTTACTTTGTTTCCATCTGTAATTGTATAAGTCTACAGTGCCAGTCTGATTCACCAGAGGATGCCACTGATGGGTCGGTATATTGTGATATTTCATGACCAATCTGGTATGGTTGGAGGTGTCAGATGATCATTTGTGGCCAATGGTGTCCTTTTGTGATTCAGGTCTGCTATGCTTATACCATTTTGGACACGAGAGAGACTGTAGTCTGTCATTTAAGTCCTTCCTATCTGATGAAAGTACCTGTGTACACTAAATAAACATAAAATTTTCCATGGCAGGTTATACAGTGAATCTTAATTTCACTGTGTACAGCCCAATATTTTGCATAGCCACATAATTTAACTATGCTGTATTCCACTGTATGACCTTAATTTTCACTGTTAAATATTTAGGTGAAAGATTTTTTTTAGTGCATATCTCGTTCCTCAGTACCATACATTCAACAATTGTGGGATTCAAAATTACTCAAGCATGTAGCAAAGACAGAAAATTTAAGAAAACAAAACCAAAAAATTCTGTTTCCATGGAAATATGGTGGGGGGGGGAATAATAGTGACTTTCTCAAGAAACACCCACATCAGTTTCACGTCCCAGCCTTAATTATTGCTTGAGAATATTTGAGTTTTAATAAACACATAGTGACACATTTGAATTTTGATAAAAAAAGTCTTCCTTTTCGTGTGCTTAGTCATATTATTTTCAAAATAAACACTTCTTTTTTTCCAGTTTGAAACAATTCTATTATAATTCTGCCAATCTACAATACTTCAAGAATCTTGTAAGAGTGCCTTCACTACCTGAGGTGAGTAATGCCGACGATCACTCAATGTTAAATAAAAAAATATATAATAGTAAATAACTAGTGTTTACAATCCAGTGAACCAATACAAATTTCCATGTTTAAAATGTAACAGCCTATCCTTTTTTGATGATCACATGCCAAAAAGTACTTTAAAAACAATAATTTTGATGCAGACTCAACCTCATCAGTATTGAAGTAAAAGAAAAAAAATACATGGGTTTTGAAGGGCTTTCTGTATTGTGTGATCTCTGTACACTTGTGACAGTAATAAAATACAGCAATCACCTGATACCACAGGCCACTCAGGAGTGTTTCAGTTTCAGTTTCCTTGCAGCCTGATATGTTTGAGGTGAGCTTGTCTTGAATTGTATGGTGACACTAGGCCAAGAAATGAGATAAAAACTAAACCTGAAAATAAAAAGTCCTTCCCAGAGTGTTTCATGTCAAATGGCAATCTTGATTGCTTTCAAATTTAACAATTTTACTAAGACAGGCCATGACCTCTCTGAAAAAAAACAAACAAACAAACAATTGAATTTTGAACATTCTTGAATGATGTAAAAATTAAATTTCAAGGTTTCGTATATCACTGAAGAAATAGTCGAAAAAATAATTGCAAATTAGTTGTCAAGCTGTGGACCAGAGGGGATGTCCACTAGTCAACTGAAACCAAGTCTGATTTACTTCACATCACTACAGAGGTAGGACAAGTCTATCCATGCTCCTCTGCTAATTATAGTCTAAATTAATGATATTGTGAATGACAGTCAACAATTTAGGTCCATTATCTGTACAGATGACACATAGTGGTCCCCTTTTTATGAGGCCCCTCTCACCAGAGGCCACCCTTCTTGAAAGGCCAGCCTTCTCGTACAGAAAATATGGTACATGTATTTCCATTATATTCTCCCCTGCAAGAGAGGCCACCCCTCTTATAAGGCCATTTTTTGGCTGCATTTGAGGTGGTCTTATAAGAGGGGGACCACTGTTGTACAAATTTAAATCAACAAATTCTGCGATTGTGATAGTAGTAACAATGCATAATAATGTGGTAAATGCAGTGATTATACAAAACCATTGTTAACAGGACTGAAACTTCTTAAAATCAAAGATAGGCTCACTGTAACCAAATTTAAGTTTCCTGAAAAATACCTGAATGATAAACTGACAGCAGTACTGATGAAACTTCCTTTTTTGCTGAAAAGACAGACATAACTTTCACAAGAAACTGTACAAATTTCTTTATTAATTTTTCCCCTTGAAGGAAAATGGAGACAACAGCTTTCCTTGGCATGGATTGGGCAAAAAGTGTCCAATCCATGCCAAGGAAGGCTGTTCACCCCGGGGCACGTGATCTTGATAGAAATTAGTTGAAAACACTGAAGCAGACGACATTTAACCAACAGCCAGTTTTGGCCAGTTTGGGGGGTGGGGTGGGGTGGTAATAAGGTAAATACAATTCTTTCCCAACAGACATTACAGTCTGATACTTGCCAAATTTATGAAGCACATATGAGTACAGTTCAACCTGTATAAAGGTCGTCTAAAGCACTGAACAGTGCTGAAGGAGAAGCCCCTATACAGGGTATCTTTACAGGTTCAAACAGCCTTTACTGACAAATGGAAGTGTTCTCATCTGCTCATAACCAGGTGATCTGCATGTGCATAGGTATGTGGCTTTTCCAACTACAGACTTCAGTTTTAACCCATATTTATTTTCTGTAGAATCCGCCCAATTTCCTGGTTGCATCTGAGTTACGTGACCATGTGGCTCCTGTGGTAGTCGTACCTGATCCTATGGATGCCGAGACACCCGAAGTAGAACATACAGAATTACTGGTGGACACAGCATCTGGCTCAGTGAGTGTATCCATTATTTCACTATTGATATGTTTGTTTATATGGTTTGGTGACTCACAAGGGGAAAGTTATTGCTCTGTGTGTAAGGATAAGGTCTCTTTTGCTATTTTTCTGGTTTCAAAGTAGACAGAGTTGACCTGTTGCCGACTGTAGAAAATTGGTGGTTGACAAGAGGGAACAGTATGATACAAAAGGTATGATCTTTCTGGGATCAGGACAATATAGTGCCCTGAAGATTTCTACATAATCATAATTAAAAGGCCACGGTCTATAATTTTTTAGACAGGAAAAAAAAAAGTATTTATAGCCCAATGCACTACAGAAGAAGGGATTCTTACTTTGGAAGCTGTGTTCCTGCCAGCTTGATGCTATATTTGTCTGAAGCAGTTGTGCTTTTGATAAATGTAGATTTATTTTTGCAGGATGACCAGTCGGGTCAGTTTGACATGTTTGACACAGACGCATTTGGACAGAATGGCACTCCTTCTCCTCCAGTGCCAGACGACAGGTAGGAAACTACTTCATGGATGTCAATAACTTAACAGTGCAGCGTGTGGTGTTCGGGCAGCTATGAATAAGTAAAGGAGAAAATGCAAAGCATCATTACTGCTGAGGGTGCTGTTAAGTATGCCCACAATCTTGACTCATACAGTATCCATTTATCCAAAAGAATATTCTAGGTAAATCTCATACATGTACTACTAATTCTCATTGTGAAGTGGAACTACAGTGCGCAAGTTATGCAGTGCAATGGGTCTTGTCTTGAGAGGTCCCTCCAATGAGAGGCCACCTGGCTTGAAAGGCCACTTTTAGCAGGTCCCTGCTGCTATCTTTTCCATGCTATTGTACCTCTAATGAGAGCCCACCTGCCTTGAGAGGCCACTTTTGGGCCTGCCGTTGGGTTGTCCTCTCAAGACGGGGACTGCTCTAGATTCTTGAACATAGTGTATCTCAGCTGTACATAGCAATTCATTTTCAGTTCATTTTTAGTTTATGTGTTGTCCAAGAGGCAAAATTTTGTGTATGAACTGGTTGCAGCAAGGATAGAGCAATGAGGCTTTTAACAGAAATTCACTCCGTGCACAATTAGGAACAGGGAAGCCATCGGCTTTACCTGTGGGATTTTTTCAAGTTTTTTCATTGCGAATTATATTGTCGGTTTCTCAAGTTTGGAAAAAAGACTCTTACCTGTGTGTGTATTATTTTCTCTTTCAGGGATCGACTGATAGAACAGCTCATGCGACAGATAAACGAACTGAAACAGGAGCTAGCTAATGTGAAGGCAGAGGTCAGTGACCTTGACCTTTTATACCTACCTCAATGCTAAGTATTTCCATCGCAAACTAGAAAGCACAACTTAAATGGTCATGTTATTTTAGATGTTATTTATTGAACTTTCAAAAGTATCTTAAAAATGTTGTTATGTAGAAACAATGAGGAAATGTCAGTTTTGTTGGTGTTTTCCTTTTTGTATAAATTTAGTTGTGACTTATGCATTAAAATATGCTTAAAAACTATACAAAATTGTAAATTTCAGCAAATACTAGGCTTGGAACTAAGAATGTTACTGTGTGTGTGACGATCAATAGAACTTCAAAGTAGACATATTTTGTATTAGTCCCAGTCAAGCAGAGTAATTTCAATTGAAGGATTACAAAAAATTCATGGCTATAATTCTACAGAAGTAAAAATGGTTATTGAAGTACAGAATTTATTGATATTTTGACAGGATCAGATGATCATTGAGTCTTTACAGAACCGACTGAAAGAACTAGAAATGGAATTAGCAGAGATGAAACAAATTGCAGAGGAGACTACACAGGTAGGACAAACAACACTTGAAAGGCTCATCTGCCAAAACCAGACAGTGCTGCCATCTAACAGTCATAATCATAACGGAGCAGTAGAAGCACAATCAGCCTCCTGTTTATCTCATGGCATTTGTTTGAATCGAAGTAATCTTTGCACGGGCCAAGGGCTCAGTGTTTCACAGAAGTGAGATAAAATTAGAAATATTTACTGTTACTAGCACAGTTGACAAGGGGAGGCACACAGTGGCAAACTCACTTGGAATCTGTGGCTGGTCTGACCAGTTTCGTGACATCACGTAACTCACCAGAGACAGTTACAGGTCTTTATGGGGGCATGTAATATCAGGGTGTAACATGTACCTAGTTAATGTTAAGGCACATATACAGTGAAAACTTGCTACAATGACACCATCTGTTCCCTAAAAAAGTGTCAGATAAGTGAATCAAATAACTAAGAAAATGAACTTGAATGAGATTTCATTGTATTTGGAAAAGAAAGGTGCAAGGTGACAACACAATAGTCAAACTCAAACTCAAACTCAAAACTCATTTATTTTAGCCAATCAATACAATGACGATTTCAATATTGAGATATATGTACATAATGATAAAAAAATTGATGTGACTAGGGGGACTCATATTAAGACAAATACATGTCGCTCGCATAGGAGCCACCTTTAAGTCTTAAACATTTGAAACAATATAGATGGCAGTTACTTTAACAATAAATGTCGAAATAAACTTATATAGATATAATACAGATTACACACACAACATGGGTGGGAAAATATAATTGTTAATTATTTTGACAAACATAGCAGTTATATATATTACAACTCTGTTCATAATTATTCAAAAAAATATTTTTAGTTTAGTCAATAGACCAGTTCATGGGACTCGGGTTTATTCGGTTCACCTCAGGAAGCACACCCTGCTTTGTTTATACTTTGTGCTCAACCACACTGGCTGGATTACATGTGGAGGGATCAGAAAGTAAAACACAGTATGTGCTTGCATTTAATGAAAGATGAAACTGTCGGCAAAAAAAATAACTTTCAGTAATATGATCCACATATAGGCTTCTTTGTTAATTTGTGGACAGTCTACTGCCTATTTCAAATTTTGAGTCTGATTCATATATGGTTGAAATAAATATAAATATGGAACAATATGCATTGGTCTTATTAGTAAAGGGCTGAGAAGTGATGATTTAAACAAGTTGTCTGTTGTGCTCTGTTGCTGGATCTGGTCCTTGAAAACTTGATTTAAGTGCTTGAAAATGTCCTTGAAAGTCCTTGAATTTACTTTTCACAAACCTGTTTGAACCCTGGGTGTTGATGATTTCACTGACGGTGTCATTTGATTCTTTTTCCACCAGGAAAACATGACACTAAAGGGAGCTCTAATGGAGAGTGACAAAAACCAGGAGGCAGTGAACAGACTAGTGGAGGTAGAAAGTAAGTATTACACCCTTTACATAAATATGTGGTACTTTAATACCCTTCTAATCAACATCCTTTACTGAAAGCCACCCCTTGTGCAATAAGTTTGCCTGTTCCGTTATATATCATGATTGATGATTCGTGCCAATGGGATGCCAGCACATAGATCAAAGACAACATGCTACATGTATTCCAGTTGGCTGTCAATATATTTTTGTTTGCTGCATTATCATTTTATGATAAAAAGTTGAACCACAATTCTTGAATAAATCATAGAGATGAGAATCTCCCTTCTTTTAGAGGTTTACCCCCTATTTAATGAGAAAAGTTTGTTCTTAAATGTTCTGGATTTTGTCTGAAAAGTTTCTATCAGATTAAATAAGGGAAAGGTTGGCAAAGATGTAGGTATCTCCCCTCCCCTCCCCCCCTCCCCCCTCCCCCATTTTTGTTCCCCAGTGTTCTCATCTTCGAAATGAAAATTAAAGAAAATAAATGTGTTGCTGTTTTGTGTTTTAGAAACCCTTTTTATCAATATCAGAATTAGTGTCCAGTGATGAGACTCATAATTAGCTGTTTTTGCAGCATGAAGAAGTCATTAAACAATCAATGAGGTCAAAATGTATGGAAGGCAGCTGTTGTATTACTAGATTTCCTCATTTATTTATTTTTTCTCATAGAGTCCTTTTTTGAGTTTAGCGGTTTAACTTTTAAGGTGAACATACCTTTGGTGCCCTTCCATGTTTCGAATTTTGGGGTGTGACTATTAGAGAGATGAGACTATAGGGGTGTACAGTAGAAGCCCATTCTTCAGCAAAGCCACCCAACTGATTAATCAGGGACAGATCTAGGCCTTCAAAACTTGTAGCCAAATCGAGAAATGGAACAGTAATCACTGCAGAATTCGAGCTAACGGCTATACAATTCATATCAGAATAAATTAGCCATTTGCAAATTTCTTTAACCAAATGAATGAAACTTTAGCATTTGGCTTATGGTACCTGCAGTCCCTGCATTATGGCCACTGTTATGGCTGAGTAGGAATGGTCGTGTTAGAGAGGGGGCAAATTACTGATTGACGTTTACTTTGTATTGAAAGATTTGAAGTAAATATCAAGAAAGGTGAATATGATATTAAGTTGATGTTTATAGCCTGCTTGTTATTATAAGTGATTGTGGTAATGTTGACACAATATGTCTGTATGATGACGCTCTGAATTCTGGCCCCTCGCATTAAAGATGGGAACAATGTGAAGTGAAGTACACATTTTCATGTTGTCCTCAATTGTAGAATTAGCCAGAGCGAATGACGAAAAATTCAAGAAGATGAAAGATATTTATGGCAAGCTGAGAGAGGAACATGTTGCCTTACTGCGAACGGTAAGCATACTGGCCCACGAGCCATAAGACTCATAACTCTTCTAGTGTTGGAGATGTCAGCTGGTCAGATGTTGAACTGTGAACAGGAATCAGGATAAGTTTAGTTGACCATAAATGTGTTAATAAACAAAACGTATTCTGCAAAGAAATGTTACATGAAAATGGTCGGGGAGACTCTCATTAAGATGAATCTTGCCGCTATCATGACAGCCACCCCATATTTGTTACATTGACTACAGTAACCGAATGAAAATCAGAAGACAAACATTAACTTATAGAAAGGCTATTAAAAGCAGTGATATAAAAATACCAAGAGATATAATTTTCCCTAGTGGTGGTATTTTTTGCGGGAGCATGTTTAACAGTTTTGAAGAGAACATGTATCTAGATAGTTTCTGATAAAGTAGTTCTTACAGTACTTGGTAAACCTTGAAGACTATGAGTATAAACTTTTTCTTTAATTTCCATAGGGATCATGTTCATAATATTGGGAAGATCAAATCATAAAGTTTTTAGCAAAGCTATGTTCACATCACAGAACAAACAAAATTTGATATTGCCTGATCTGATATCTTTTCAGTTCTTTTTTTTTCTTTTATTAAAGGTATATTTAGTAACTAAACAGGAAGTTGGCTGTTCGTGTATCTTTGACTTAATTTCAATTTAGAATTCATAAAAATATAATTTATTTTTGGGAAAAATTGAGAACTTTGAATAAGGGAGTCGTATGTGCATTATATTTATTACATGGTAATATGCTAATAACTTTCTTTTGCAATTTGAGAATTGGGCTGCGTTGGAAACCCCACACTAAGGTCACATAGTTAATATGAGAGATAATTAAGGATTTATAAATGTGAAGTTTCACACTTTTTGGAAATTTAGTCTTCATTGTATTGAAGGTACCTAGATACAATGATATTTTACCAACTATTTCATAATGTGAGCTTTCCAATTGAAGTGTTGGTCAAGGGTTATCTCTAAAAAAATGAAGGTAGGTGCCTGTTGTACTGGGATAGCAATCATTTGAATTTAAGGCACTCAAAATCTTGTGTTTATGTTATGAAACACCATGAATTTGGTTTTATTAACATCAAGTGATACCTAACTTGCATTTAACCAATTTGTTATTTTTTCCGATTCAGAATTAACTTTGTCATCAATATTTTTATCATTAACCTTCACATTGAAAAAAATTCAATGCAGCTGTTATGGTTGAATCATTGGCATACCTGATCAATTCAAATGCATTGATAGCTTCAGCAAAATCATTTATGTAAATTAAAAAAGTAATGGTCCTGGTATTTAACTTTGTTGTACACCAGTAATTATGGAAGAGTTGCAGAGTCCATATTATCATACTATATGTATTGTTTATGATATTTTTAGTAGTTTTCAAGCAAATATAGAGCAATATCCTCAACCTCATAATATTTCAACTTGTCTAACAAGATATTGTGATTTAAGGTAATGGAAAGCTTTGGGCATATCAAGGAAAATGCAGAACGGGAGTTTTTCATTTTCAATATAATTTTGCAAGTGGATTGATTGTTGCAAATTCTGTAGAATATCATGTACAAAAGCCATATTGACTATTTTGTGAGAGATTGTGTCTCAGGAAGTACTCATGTAATTGGTTAAAAATGACTTTTTCAAAGACCATGGAGAAAGCAGGCAAAATGGATATGGGATGGCAATTCGTGACAGTATCAGAATTGCATTACTTCAGAAAAAATGTATGAGAATTGTAAGCCACAGTACTTTCAAAGCAAGCACAGAGCCAAATTTTAAAACTTTTAATTGATAAAAGATTAGTGATCTCTTTCTCCACCAACAACTGAAATTCTATTTCAAGTTTATCAATAATGAACTACCTGAATATTTTAAAGCCTGTAATAAAAGAAAAACTTTTGAAAATCATAATCACAATACACAAGAAACAGAAACCGCATATTTATAGAGAGTAGAAATCTTGTAGGGACAGGGATCCTACATACACTAAATATAACCCCAGACTTCTGAAAAAAGTTCATACACATAGTAAATATGGTTTTGCTATGTATGTGAAAAAATATTGTGTTGATAAATATAATGATACCTGTTCCATCTGTAACTGTTGTGTTTGCAATGCTCCTGCAGCTTAGAGCTTCCTGGCCAGTCCCCACTACGTTAATATTTCAGAACTTAAATTTTATTTTTGCTTATAGGGTAAAGCACTTTCAATCCACTCTATATTTCAAACATATTTACAAGTATACTGTAATATATGTGTTGGTGGCCCTCATGATAGCAGCTGCTGTTGGCCTTAATGAGGGTCTCCAGACTTACTTCTTATATCATTGTACGTTACAATTATTTCAGTCAAATAAAGGAGTAATGAGTTTGAGTGTGACATAGATTTTGTCATCATTATTTATAGCGGAATGACTAGTAATTTTCAGTTTGTCAGGAATTATTCCTGTTCTAAAAGTGGTTAATGATTGATATACAATCAGTGCTTTAGGTATGGTAATTTTAATGAATTTCAATCATTCCCTTGACATCATTATTTATAGCGGAATGACTAGTAATTTTCAGTTTGTCAGGAATTATTCCTGTTCTAAAAGTGGTTAATGATTGATATACAATCAGTGCTTTAGGTATGGTAATTTTAATGAATTTCAATCATTCCCTTGACATTACCTATGCAGCAGCTAGATTTAGGGCGTATATTATCAACCACTTTGTGCACAGTATCAGAAAAATGTTTGGGGATTTTTTTTTCTTATTTCTAGTCCTTGATGAAAGGTTGTAAATGGTTATCCATGTATTCTTAATGTCTTTATACCTAGAAAAGCAAGCACCATGACAGTACTTTTTGGCTGTATGAATACCTTTTAGTCAAAATACATGTATATTGTTGTAAGTAGATAAATTAATTTTTAAAGTTGTGTATTTGGGAGATGTAATTGGAGTACACTTAAATCTTTTATATTATACAGTGTATCCTTTAAATCTTTTATACAATGTATCCTTTAGATCTTTCATACAATGTGTCCCTAAACTTCATAGCCCATGATGTTCACATGGTGACACAAGTTTTTTTTGTGTTTATGCTAATGAGCTATAACAAATGCATATGGTAAATGTTTTTCTCTTAACATCAGTTACAGTCTTGTTCAAGATTTTGAAATTCTCATTTGGATTTGTTACACGATTTTTATTCAGCTTTTCATAGATTTCAGTAGTGGTCAGTCCTTCTTTAAGATGAGACATATCGGATAAACTTTGCTTCTATATTTCAATCATTTTATGTGCTTGATTATTTCACAATATTGAATCTAAACAAACAAAGCAGAGTTTATGATTGGAGAACTTTTTGACCATTATACCCAGGGTGGAATTTAACAGTGTATTGTATATTCTACAGAAAATATTACTGTAAATGTACTTATTTTCGCGTGTATAAATTTTCACGGTTTTTGCATTTCAGGCATTTCAATGAATTTTTAATTTCAACATTTTGCACAAAATTCCTATCAAATCTATGTTAAAATACCATTTCACTGGATTTTAATTTTCACGGTTTTGTGCCATTAGCGAAATAAGCGAAAATAAAAATACAGCGAAAATAAAGCTATTTACAGTATCAATGACCGATTGACGTAATCAACTATTATAAGTCAAGAGGGCTATTTATAAGTGCAATGGGCCCCTTAACTTTTTACAAGTATCCACAGAATTTTCACCAACAGGCCCTTCAATTCAGTTTATAATCAGGGAATACTTTTGTTAATGTTATTCCATGTCCGTTTTTTCAGTGCATCATGAATGCTTTTTTTCTTGGACTTACTATTTTAAATCCACCAAAAATTGCATTTTTTGTGTTTCAGTTTGTCTTCAATCGCAACACATTTTGTTTCAAGCATAACTAGTCTTATCAGTCCACACTTGTATCACATTATTTACACACCTACACACACAATAGTCAATGGCTTCCAAAATTTGCTGGTACAAGTTTGATAGGGTTTTGACCTGAGGTTGAGTTTTGTCACTTCTTCACCCAGGCATACTAATTTACTGAACTGGGATATCTCCCTGTGTTAAATTACACTGTACAACAAACTTACTTGAGTTGTACCGTGAATTTTTCTAAGATTTATTGACCATCCTACTTCAGACCTTCCTCTTGAGAATGCCATAATGCCATCTAGTGGTGAAAAAAGGACCTCAAATGGTTAAAAAAAAATTAAAAATTATATTTTCACTAGAATTAGGATTTTTTTAAACAATCATAAATTTTGAAGTTTTTCAGTCACCTTGTACTAAACGTCTTCATTTACAAAGCAAAACAAACAAACAAAAAAATCCCAAGAGAGGTATATGTGAACATATGGTGCATAAATTAAGGAATCACATTGTGAATTGTTCACCAAAGCAATGATCACTGTATGCCAATAGCATATGTGATCAATAGGTTGATCCACCAGCACAATGGAACTTATTGTGTTACACCCCACTTCTTGTTGGCAAGAGCTATGTTTCTTTATCCCCAGGTGTCTCCACCTTCACTTGGTTACTTGGTTGAAGTGTACTGGTGGCTCCGTCTGTTTGTAACACATACTATTTTTTGCATATGCAGTGCAAGTGTAAAGTTTGTCATTTGTCTGTAGCATGCAGAGTCCAGCAAGAAACTGGACCAGGAAAAGAAAACCAGGGAGGAGGCTGAACAGATCAGACAGGTAAATGTTTTTACATCTGTATCTTGCTGACACAGTAGATTCTGTCATGGTCTTGGATGTAAATGCTTGTACGAGGTGTAAAGTTAGGCCACATTGGCACAGGAAAATATTCTTTTCCATGTGAAGAGCTACTTTTAAACACAGGCTGTGGAGAGGAACAAAACTTTTAACTCGGAGGAATTGGAGTAAATTTTTGAGTTTCTTTTGTAACAATAGCTTCCATCCCTTGCAAAGGAAATCGGTTGACCAGGGGCAAAAATATTTTCATGATGGGTACTCTCAAAACTCTCATTTAAATTGTTTTGCTTTACTGTTGAAATCAGTCAAGAGCACTGGAGCAGACGATTTTTGACCTATAGTCCGTTTTGGCCAGCTTATAAGGGGTAAACAGCTAAATTGGCAAGATACACAGACCACTACCTACATTTCCCATCATGCATTGGTCCTTATAACAGCTCAGTGTGAATGACTCTTTGCCTTGTCTTTATGCAGCAATTAAACCAGGAGTTGGAGATGGCCCAGCATGAGAGAACGCGAGTGGAGGCCTCCCTGCAGGAATCTTCCATGTCCTCGGCTTCAGCTCTGGCAGCTGCTGAAGCTATCAAAGAGGAAACTGAGCTACACAGACGAGTATGTACATAAAATACAAACACCATGAGTATGTACATGTATATAAAATACAAAGACGGATGTTTTCATATCATGTACAGTGAAACCCCATCATTATGACACTCAGATATCTGAAATATTCGCTTGGTGATAAAAGTTTGGAGATACTTAAAAGTTAAATTCTGTTGCTGTTTGACTCATTTACCTGACACTTATTCAGATTCGTAACGGCACTCGGATATGTTAAATATTCATTAAGTGACAAAGGTTTTAAGGACCTAAAAGTCAAATTTCATTGCTGTTTGACTCATTTACATAACATATTCAAATATCTGACACACTTTTCAGGGAATAGATAAATGTCATACAGTTTCACTGTACCTTTATTTGACAAAGACCAGCAATTTTTTTTTTTTTTTTTTTGTTGTTTAGTGGAGCATAGAGTATGGCAGTGTGTGGTGTAAACTCACTTCATGCCAGTGTTGAAAAATTTATTTTCAAATTCAGCATCAAAAGAGCTGGTGCTCTTCCATCATCTTGCCTATTTTAACTCTTTTAGTGCTAAATTTTGGGCTGAGTCAACAGCTGAAAGGTCTTTTTACGAGAAATGCGAATCTGGGATCCTTATGATAATGTAAACTAGTTTGACTTAAGTAGATTGACTTTAGTTATGATTGGCACTGAAAGAGTTACAGCACATAGTTTTTGCATCACTTGGCAAGTCATGCATCAGCTGTCACAAGGGCAGCAAGGGTATTCCAGAAGATCAAGAAAAAACATAATGCCTCTGCCAACATATGCACAGTATCTGTACACTGAAGTCATCAGATGATTGTGTATTCATTGATGCTCATTGGGAAAGCTTCCATTTGTCACTTCTAAATCAAACGTGAAAGTCACCCAAAGTGCTGTGTACTTACTCTTTCAGTTTCAAATTTTGGAGCAAGTCAACAGCTTTTCTCGGCACACATTGGATGCAATGTGCCCAATGCATGGCGAGAAAAGCTGTTGACGTAGGATATTCTCTCTTTAACTATAGTCATACTGGTACTTGAATGAAAGGTCTTTTTACGAGGAATACGAATCTGGAATCCTTGTGATAATTCAGACTAGTTTGACTTAAGTAGATTGACTTTAGTTGTGATTGGCACTGAAAGAAATCTCTTGTATGATACTTGTCAGGATTTGGAGGAGCGATTACAGCAGGTTGAAGCAGACAAGGTTGTTCTGGAGGACACCCTGCAGAAGTGTCAGGCAGACATTGCTAACCTCCACGAGGGACTGGAGCGGGCAGCCCAGGAGAAGGAGAGCTTGGAACAGCTGTTACGACAACAGTTGCTCGAAGCACAGAGACAACTTCTAGGTAAGTCTTAAACCTCAGTGCAAAAACTTTTTAAATTGCGAAGTATATGTCCTATTCTTTTTTCCCAAAGGTAGATTTTTTGAATGGACAAGAATGAAATGATCTTGGATAATTTTTTAATTCGGGTATCTGTACGGTAGTGCATGCATTCCTGTTGATTACCATGTAAATCAGTGGAGATTTCAGTTGAGATTCACATTGTTGACTTCTTCTCAAAAATCATAAACCAGATTCACTGCAGCTTCGCTGGGGATGTATCTTGGGTGGGTCTCTACGAAATTTGTTCTAATGGTCACACTCCAGTGATGTGTAGATTTTTTCTTTTTTGTTATTTTTTTGGGCAAAATGTGAAAAAATCTTCTCTGAGACCATCAAGCTGATTGGTTTGAAGTATAATGGGGACACTGCTGGACACCCTCAGACATTAATTTGTTTCAGAGGTAGCAGTGCAATTTGTTTTATAATTTTTTTTTTTTTTTTAACAGATATTCGAGTTTTCACTATATTTGATTTTCTCTCCAAAAATATCACTTATATTGTTCTGAAACTGGGTGGAAATGAAGGGGGTTGGCTACACAATGTTGTGTACTATCTGGTGATACTCTAGATCCTTGATTTTTAGCATTTTTTTTTTTTTCAATTTAGTTATATGTACTTATCAGTGAATGTATACATTGCTGTTGATTACAATGTAAGTCCATGGGGTTTGCAATAAAAAGTCACAGTTTTTGTCTTCCTCTCCAGAACCCTCATCCTCTGGACTTGAGTGGGACTCATCGTGGGTTGCATGTCAAGGTCAGATGAAGACGGGTTCTTCACACAGTCCTCAGTTTTTGGGGGTTTTTTTTGAAGGAGATATAGCTCCAAACAGGTTCATCAGGTCAAGCTACAGATCCTCACAGATTCCCAGTGTCACCAGTCGTGTTATTTGCCAGAGCATGTTGTGCTTCAAAAATGTTCTCTTCATATTTAATGAACATTTGAAGCAGCAACATTGCTGCAGACCACTTTGATATCAAGGCGCCCTCTGGCTGTTTGAGCAGGAGGGGGTTTATACACGACGTCTGTTATTTTTACAGTGACTGCAATAGAGGAGGGAGAGGTCATTATTCGGGACTCCCTGGACCAGTTTGACAACCCTCATCATGCCACCATAACTTGCAATGCAGGTATGTACCGAGTCTGTATGTTTTCATGTATTGAAAAATTGGAAACAAAGTACTTATCTATAGAGGCACATGATAAGAGATTTCAAGCCTGACTTGTTGTGTACACCTGTTGTACCCAAAGTTGTAATAGTACAAAATAACGTAACTGTATCAGTTTTGAATTGGTTCATTCTAGTACTTGTACAGCGTTTGACTAAGGTTATTTAACATGACCAGTCTTCCTTAACCCAGTCCACTACAGAATACAACTGAAATTGGTCAAAAACATTAAAGCAGATGATATTCAACCACCAGTCAGTATAAGGGGAAAAGGAGAAGGAATCCAGTAAACCTTGCATTCTTCAAAAGCTATTTGTTTCATTTACATGTATTAATTTTTCTGTGCAAACACAAAAATTATTTTCCAACAACTGAAAGCAATATATAAAATAGTGAATCAGAAAACCAAATATCTAAAAACAATTATTATAAAAATTGTTGCCAAGTATATTGTATAAGCCTTCAGGGAGACTTTTGCCACACACTTTGTGGTTTGACCATTGTATCTGTGTTGGTACTTGAAACTGCATTAAGTGCTAAGTATATTGTATGAAGTTTCAGTGAGAGTTTGTTGTAGGATATTGTGTGTTTTGATCATTGTTGTATCTGTGTACAGAGTACCTGGTCAACAGGGCGGAGCCTGTCCTAGCAGCCCTGGAACATCTTAAGTCCCACAGTAAGGCCTACAGCAATGACCCTAACAGTAAGTAACATTAACAGTGAAACTTGACAACGATCAGGGAAATAAATGCTTTGACTTGTTGCCATAACCATCTGCATATTGATTATGTGATCTCCTATTCTATTGCCAATCTGGCTGTGATAATGACACAGGAATTAACTCCATGCTTTCACACCCTCCTACTAAGTGGCACACCACATGAGGATAAGAGTTAATGTACTGTATTTGGATTTTTTTTGTGTGTGCTGCTGCATCTTAAAGTGCCTGTCCCATTTTGATGACCTGAGACATCATAAAGTAATGAAAATAATAAAAATGTTGACCGTTGTTCACACTAAAATACTGCGATATTATCTCTTTCTTGGTCAAATTAAAGCTGAGTCAACAACTGTCTTAAGTGCACTCTTGGCTGAGAAGGTTGTTGATCAAGAGCATATGATTCTGTAAAATATTTCTCACAAAGTGTATACAGAATTTTGATTGAACAAATGTAAGAAAAATGGAAAGCAGACAGTATTTGCACATCCAGGCACTTTACAGCATTTTGAGTGGAAAAGTTTTACAAAAAACAGATCTGAATTTGAGTCTTACGTTCTGTAAATTTTGTGACTGCCCTGGGGCTTAGTAGGTGTAAGACAGTAAGAAGAAAAAAACTTCACCCAGCTTTACTTGAATATTAAATGTGTGCATGTTTGTAGACAAAAATGAAGTAACAAAAATCTATTTTTGAAATCTGTCATATTAAATTTCAAATAAAAACAGAACATGTAGACATATGATACATGTAGAAAGCTACAACATGTTGCTGTCTTCCTTTTCAGCTGTGTCAAATCTAGTTAAAAGTGTCACCGAGTTCTCTCATCACTTGGGGGACACCATCATACAGGGGAAAGCTACCTCACACTCTGCACCCATCGATGCAGGGGAGGGTAAGTCTTGGCGTGACCTATGACCTAAGCAAAGGGTGGATAAGATCTGGAGTAAACAACTGCTGCAAGTGTAAGGTGGAGAAATATATGAAGAATAGTGATGATGTGAAATGAAAGTGTCAAACTGACTTGTACATTTAAAATAAAAAACTTTTCCACAATTGTTTAACACTTACATCCATAGTATGTTTTTTTGTGACAAGTATTTTCCAAATTGAAACTGCTGGAACATCTTTTGCAATTTCATGTTTGTGCAGAACACTTTTACCCATTAATTAGAATTAATTTTAATTGAATTAATTAAGGCCATGGCTGAGATTGTTACTATTTTGCTTTTATTTTCCTGTCTGGCTAGCTATAGTATTTTTAAGGTCTAGATTGATACATGCATGATATTTATTGTACGTGGCATTGGAAAAAGCTGAACCAGACAACAGATTAATTTCATAGTACAGAAAATTGCAGGTAGGGGCAGCACTGTTGTATGCATTCAGCAAGTTGACCATGATCACTGATACAGTGTGTTTTGTCTTTCAGAATTAGCTCACAACTGTAAATCATCAGGAGAGGAGAGCCTGAATCTCCTGGAACTGCTCAAACAAGGTGAGATAGTGGACTGGGTCAGGCTTATATAAATATGGCAATTAAAAGACAAGGCAAGTGTTGATAAGAACAGATACATGGTGTGCTAAATAAGCCTGATGCATCTTGTCCTTCGTATAAATATGGGTTGTGTAACAGGAGAAATGTTTGGACTGATCAAGTCTCTGAGCTT
This sequence comes from Hermodice carunculata, assembly GCA_964020975.1. Taxonomy (NCBI): domain Eukaryota; kingdom Metazoa; phylum Annelida; class Polychaeta; order Eunicida; family Amphinomidae; genus Hermodice; species Hermodice carunculata. The sequence continues at coordinate 60,732,828 of OZ026620.1, forward strand.
TTGACCTCATTCAGTAATGATTTCACATTGTGTCAACACTAGCTAGTTCACATGATGTCTACACTAGTTAGTTCACATGTCTACACTAGCTAGTTCACATGATGTCTACACTAGCTAGTTCACATGATGTCTACACTGGCTAGTTCACATGTCTACACTAGCTAGTTCACAGGATGCCTAGACTAGTTAGTGCATGTAATGTCTACACTAGTTAGTGCACGTGATGTCTACACCAGCTAGTTCACATGATGTCTACACAAGATAGTTCACCTGATGACTACACCAGCTAGTTCACATGATGTCTACACTAGCTAGTTCATGTGAAGTCTACACTAGCTAGTTCACATGATGTCTACACTGGCCAGTTTATGTAGTGTCTACACTTACCTGAGCAGTTTGTGTTGATGAAAACAAACTAGCTTAGAACATTTAATAACTTGCCAATGTTACCATGTCATTTTGCATGCAATTTAAAATGTGTACAAGTTCCATGGCATATGTAATGAGGGTGTTTCTGAGACTTCTTTCATTGATTCAGTTTGATTAATATTTAATACATGTTCGTGTATTCTAAAAAATACATGTTTGCTTAGGTGACACTTTACACAGTAATTTGAAGCCCAATTACTCCATACACAGTGACCCCAGTAATATAAACAAAGGTGTGCGACCAATCAAAACCCAGGAGATTCATATTGTACTGACTCATAATTGACTGTGACAACTTGGGTCACAGTACACTCTGTGACCGAGGGAAGTGTTACCACACAGTACATAAATGTGTGTGCATAGATTTTCCAACCATCCCTGAGTTGCAGCAAGCAACAAAACTAGTCAAACTCCTTGGTGATTTCATCAGAGCAGCCACTAGACCTCTCTCAGTGCCATAAATGATGCTTTAGGTGCAACAAACCTGAAAAATCTTAGGGATGAAAAAATGTACTTGCCACTACAAATGGTTACTTGCTTTCTAGAACCCTGAACTCCCAATATACTAGTCTGAAAGATGCAAATGTTAAGCAAGTATGCCCTGCAGGAAAAAAAATCATTGGTTTCTAATATTTTGAAGGTTCTTATGACCAAGTCCCAAGCCAAGTGGATACGGTGACTGAGCTGGTGAAGAAAGTCATTGCTCAGGCAGAAGAATTGATGCCGAAAATTGAAGATGTGCGAGCAGAACAGATTGGTGACTTGGTTGATCAGGAGATGCAGGAAACAACCAATGCCATAGAACGGGCTGCCGCCAGAATAGAGGTAACAGTATTGTCACCACTAAGAGGCTGAGCTCACAAATTAATATTCATGAAGTCCCTTATTAAATATTCCGTACATGATATGTCATGTTACAGCTGTTGTTGAAGCAGCGGGGCATGGCTAGGCCAGGCAGTGAAAAAATGATGGAGATAGATGTGCTGATAGTTGAATAACAGTTCTTATTAGGAATAATTTTTACATACTGCTCATTTGTAACTGAGCTCTGTCTCTGTGTGTGCGCGCTTGTGCGTGTGTCAATATTACATGTGTATGCAACAATGTATCTTTTTTGTTAGTTCCTGTGGAAAGTGTATGCAGAAGACTATCTTAAGTCTTTGTATTTTATGTTCAGAACAAACGAGACTCAAACTTACAACCTTTGGTTCCAGTCGCCCATATAAATCTCCATGAACATCATGTTCCTCTGAACTGTGATGATTGCAGGATGAGATTCCTCATCAAACGACCTTTCATTCAATCACCACCTGTAGTTCTTCAGGGAAAATGAAGGTTCCAGATGGACAGCTTTCCTTGGTGTGCTTCTTGTACAATGTGCCAAAACCATGTCAAAGAAAACTGTTGACCCAAACCAAAACTGGCATTGAAAAAGTGCAGTGAGAAGCTGCAAAACTGGTTTATAATTGCAGTGACGGGTGCATACAAGAAAATGAAGGGTGTTCAATGTGATCTTTTGTAGGAAATGTTGGCCAAGTCAAGGGAAGCCCAGACAGGAGTCCAATTGGAGGTCAATGAGCGCATCCTGGACTCTTGTACACAACTGATGAAGGTGAGAGTCCAGCATATGATTTGTAACAAACAGATGAGCACAATCTTGAAACAGGATATTTTACTGTACTCTTGTTACAGTTGTTCTTGGGTTGAATCCAGGACTACTGACCTTTGAAAAAACAAATGTAATATTTTCAACTGCACTCGCTGTGTTCTCATTTGCATATTGAGTGGGGAGGATGCACATCATCATCATCATCATCATCATCATCATCATCATCATCATCATCATCATCATCATCATCATCATCATTATGGTGACTGCTGCTATTATTGGATCTATAGAGTGCTGACATGTTTTGTTGTGCTTGTAGACCTTGTATTTTTATTTATTTTTATTTTATTTTATTTTTTTTTTGGTGGTTAGTGACCCACATACTGAACATTCTGCTCCCACAAAATTTAACATTTTCCCCCTTAAACCAGCCAAAACCAGATGGTGACGAAAAGTGACCTGCTTCATTTTTTCCAGCTTATTTCAACTGTGATGAAAAGAAAAGAAAACAAAAAACCCCCCCAAAAATTGAATGAGAATTATAGGTGAGACTTATAAAGATAATGGGACCCAAATCAACAGCTTTCCTTGGCATAGGTGGATGCTTAGCACCCAACTTGTACCAAGGAAAGCTGTTGACTTCAGGGTTAACAGTGATAGTCACAACGACAAAGACTATTGAACAGGCAAAAAAGAACCTGAAAATACAGTATTTGACAATGATGGGTTGTGTTGTCATAGCAAGAAGTGTATGATAAGAATGAATGTTGTGTAATGTTGGATTTCATTGTTTTGTTTCAGACCATCAAAATATTAATACAAAAGTCCAAAAAGTTACAAGAGGAAATTGTGAGTTCAGGACGGGTAAGTGGATTTATCTCTCAACATGGTGCAATTGTTGTGATTTCATTAAAAGTATCCTGAAAACTTTACTTCTCACACTGTGATGATGTGGACACAGGAAACCTTGTTACCTGTTTTGGAGTACATACCTTATTAATTCTAATCAGCACCTGAGGCACTAAGAAAATTGAAATATCGGGGGGGGGGGGGGGGGGAGCACTTATTGAGAACAGCAGAGGTAAATGTTAGGATATTTGAACGTGAACATCTAAAATTGGCCCAACCCTAAATTTACCATTTTCTAAATGCATCCATCATCAACAGATCAACTTATTGAACACAATGTGTGCATAGAAAAATAGTTTGGCCAAATATAAAGATGAAAAAAGGAACAAGAAGACAGTCACTAAAAGGTGAAACTGAAAGTGCACATGGACTGGACTCTGTACCGGTATGTATGTGTTTAGGAAAAGGGGGGGGGGGGGGGGCTAATTAAAATGAGTAGAGTATATTTGGAACCAACAAAATTATTTTAAGACGGATTTTTGAGATTAACAATGTAACAGCTTATGTGCATTTTGATGTGCTTTGACTTTTCTTGCTGCAGGGAACCAGTTCATCCAAAGATTTTTACAAACGTCACCATCGCTGGACAGAAGGTCTGCTGTCGGCAGCCAAGGCTGTTGGCTGGGGTGCAAATGTACTTGTGTGAGTAAAAAAAAAATAATCTGCATTTATAGAATGTAACTCCTAAAATCCCATTCTCCCAGAAAATCTGGATTAAATGTGAAGATTGTAACCTTTTGCTAACCACAGATGTTAAAAGTGTTTGATCATGAAGGTGAACGAGGATGCTGTTTAGTAAAGTGCTCCGTGTTTTAGTAGTTTTGCTGACTCGTCTGTCTTCTCCCTTCATGATCAGGATTTCTGTTTCTGGGGGATGGAGGGGTGGTTGTGTCCTACTGCATTGAGCGTGCCCATGTGGATCACCATATATGGTCAACTGATGCATATTTTGATGAAACTTATTGGACATTTCCTGGAGAAAAAAAAGGGTGCGTCATGCATCATCATAGTTCAGGTGCTTGGTTAATGGTCAAGGTCGCAGTGATAGGTGAAAGCTCGGGTAACATCCAGAGGTTTCATCATGTACAGAAAGGTAGACCAAAGATCTAGGTTTCTGTTGTAAGTGAAAGGAGTCAGTTGCACTATTTAATATGGGAATCCATTACCATGGTTACAGAGAGGCAGCAGACAAGGTCGTGAAGGGCGAGGGTAAGTTCGAGGAGTTGATGGTGTGTTCTCAGGAGATTGCTGCCAGCACCACACAACTCGTCGTAGCCTCCAAGGTCAAGGCCGACAGGAAGAGTACCAACCTTCGAGAACTTGGCGAAGCATCCAAACATGTTTCAGAAGCCACTGGCAATGTGGTGGCCTCTGCCAAGAGTGGATCGCAGATGATTGAGGAACTTTGTGAGTAGGCTCTTGATTGATAGCCATTTTACCCTGTTTGATGGTCTTATTCTGTGAATCTATGGCAGGAATCATTATCTTCATTTTAAGCCTGGCCTCAAAAGGGTTTCACCACAATCCAACGTGATACCAGTCCTATATTGCAGACTGACTCAACAGCTTTTCTCAGTGTGCTTTGGGTGTGAGCCTGATGAGGACATAGAAGTTGAACTTCGCCTTTTTCACTTTTGAATTTTGAACTGCATGCATGCTGGCATTTGAATGAAATGTCTCCATGTGAGGAAATTGAATGTAGGATAATTGACTATAATTGTAATTAAAATGTGGATACAGGTCATTCTTTAACCCTCCATGCTTGTGACAGATTGCTGGCCACTTTAATCCCTACATGCAGAATGGCATGATAGATTACATGTTGGAATGACATGTGAAAAGAACTAGCATACCCAGTTTGAACTCAATACCAAAACCACTCATCAAGGCTGTCACCAGCTGAATGTGGAACAAGTTCATGTAGCGTATGATGGTCAAAATCCCACTGTACTCTGTGTGGTAAATTTTACATCACAAAACACCACCAGTCGGTTAAGTCTGTATCCAGGAGGAAGGAACAGTTTACAGAAGTATTGCAATTACAGAATGTTGAAAAGGAAGCAAGCAGAGGCTTGACATAAAATGAGGAACCAGAAATGAAGTCTCTATGTTTTGGGAAATGAGTGGCTTAGGGACTGGGCATGACAGATGGAAACTTCTGTTTACATACTATGGTGTACACAATGGACATTACCAACATAAAGTGTGGATTATTATGTCTGCCACCTTTGAAACAAAAAATGAAAATCTGAGAATTTTGGTGCAAATTTCACATTATGCTGAGTATATGTTTTCTTCTGCAGCTCTGGACTTCTCCAATTTGACATTGCATCAGGCCAAGAGGTTCGAGATGGAGGCACAGGTGAGTGGTGGCGCCCTCTATCTTATAAATTTATGTTTTGACCACAGCAAGCTGGGTCTCACCTGACAGCTCCATGAAGCTTGAAATGAGACAGGCACCTGTCCTTCATGCTTGAAATGAGACAGGCACGTGTCCTTCATGCTTGAAATGAGACAGGCATGTGTCCTTCATGCTTGAAATGAGACAGGCACATGTCCTTCATGCTTGAAATCAGACAGGCCCATGTCCTTCATGCTTGAAATGAGACAGGCCCGTGTCCTTCATGCTTGAAACGAGACAAGCATGTGTCCTTCGTGCTTGAAATTAGACAGGCATGTGTCCTTCATGCTTGAAATAAGACAGGCACGTGTCCACTGGACAGTATCCCCACTGGACAGTATCCCCATTCTGAACAGACTGAGTCCATGGAAGTAGTTCTGTTTGAATGCCAAAATCAACATGGTTGACTTTGTGTATGGTCCAGCACAAAATACCCTCTTTGTCTTGAAACTGCTGCTCCAATCCATATACTGATAAAAAGATTGTGCAGTAAATAGGATAAGCTTAGAAAGTGCAAAGTGCCAAAGATGAATGTAGCAACAGGTCAAAATGGTTCACATGACACCTTCTGCTATGTCTGATTGGTCAGGTCTCTGCTCGGTGATCTGTTTGACATGTGGTACCCTGAAGTAGTTCAAGTGTTCTAGGATTACCCTGTTGAAGTTATTTTACAGATGACCAGTATGGTTTCAAAGCTCAGATTAACAACTTATGTCAAGATGAAAACAGATTTTATGATGCCCACAAGAAAAAATTGCTGAAACTTTGAGCATGCTGAGAGAATTTGTAAAAAATGCTGAGAGAAGTGCTGAAAAAATCTGGGAAAAGAGAATGACGTACATGTACATGTGGAACATTTGTTCCCAGTCATGACCTGGTTAAAGCTGAAGCTTATTCAATGGTTTTGAGTAATTAGTGATATTGACCTGGTCAGAATGAAGCACATATTGAGCAATAAGTGGTATTAGCCTAGTTAGACAGGAGCACATGTTGAGTTATTACTGATATTGACCTAGTCGCACTAGATCGCAATGAGCAATAAGTGATACTGTCCTAGTTCAACACAGGAGCACATACTGAGTATTCAGTGATATTGGTCTAGTGAGACAGGATTACATGTACATCTCTATGACCTTGAGTAAAATTACTGCAATTATTGGTATTGATCAAGTTGGATTTTTTCTGATGATTTGCTGTCATTAGTAATACATGTATTGATCTTAAAGACATGGGTACATCTTAGGAGAACTTGAGTAATTTGTAATTAGTAATATTGACCTAGTTGGAGGGAAGCACATCTTGATTGAGTAATTAGTGATATTGACCTGGTTGGACTGGAGCACATCTTGAGCAAGTAATTAGTAATATTGACCTAGTTAGACTGCAGCATGTCTTGATGGTCTTGAGTACTTATTGATAGCATCCATCTGCCATCCCGATGCCACATTGGGGAAGCTAAGGGTGGGAACTATGTACTTTAGACACGTTAGAGATGTTATTTAGACTAAAATGTGTACAACTTAGTTGGCTCAAAGTGACAATATGATACTGAATAACATTATATACAGTGATACACAGTTTTCCAATGAACAAACTGAAGTGGAAATGTACTCAGAAAGTAATCCAGGGTTTGTGTGGCACTGTCAATTGTAGTAACCCTTAAAATGCTAATTGTAAGTCTGAGTCATTTGGTTTCTTCGATTGATTTCGGGTGCATTGAACTTGAAGCTGAGGTAATCTGTTGACCTGGGCTGCTTTCTCGAGAGCTTTAGATGAGGCATGCAGGTGCTGGAGTGAGGGCACTTTTCATGAGGAGTTTAGGGAAGCATCGTTATGATTCAGTTAAGTGGGGGTATTGTCATGACTAGCATTTAAGGGGTAGGATTAAATTGTATTGTCTTGTAGATTGCTAGATTTATATGGCGGTTAGCCTAAAATAAAACCCACTGAACGTATTTCTTATTGACTTGATTATATTGGACTTAATGATGTGGTCCGCAAGACGGTCAAGCAGAGGCTGTGTTTTCTCTTCGTGTAGGTCCATGTTTTGGAGCTGGAGAAGGAACTGGAGATGGAACGACGGAAACTGGGAGAGCTGCGAAAGAAACACTACCAGCTGGCTGGCGAGAGTGAAGGATGGGACCAGGAGGTAAAGGAGAAACTTTCTAGTGTTCAGTATATAGAGATAGTTGTCACATGTCTGTGCCATATATACTTTTTAATGGAATATTGTCTAAAAGAAAAATATATTGGTCACATATATGTTTTGTATGCACTTTTTAACAGAATATTAGCAAAGATACATAAATGTGAAGATTTTATTATCAGAGGAAATAGCCCAAGAAGGTGCACAGTGAGACAAGAATAAGCAATAATCACAACAAATACATAATCAATGACTTGTTATAATTTGCAACATACAATATAGATGAAAGAATTGTCCTTCCCAAAGACCATGTTGAAGGGATCCCATGAACAGGTGCTGCCCAAGGCATCCACCGCCCAATGTGAGGTTACATAGGTGTTTTGTGTGCACAGTGAAACCTGTCTTCAGAGACCACCCCTAACCAAGTTGTGGTCAATCAAGATGGGTGGTCTCTCATTGGAGTGGCCTCTGAAGACAGTGATCACTGTACGCTGTTGACAAAGTGAAAGTGGTTGAGTACACTGGTCCCCCTCTTGAGAGGCCCCCTGATGACAGGCCACTGCCTCTTTAGAGGCCCCCTGATGACAGGCCATCCCTCTTGAGAGGCCCCCTGATGACAGGCCACTCCCTCTTGATAGGCCACTGCCCTTATAAGGCCAGATTTTTTGTGCTTTTGGGGTAGCCTCACAAGAGGGGGACCATTGTATAGAATGTTGAACCTTTGAAATACTGAGAGTGAAACCGGAGGGGTGGGTGAGGTAGGGTGAGGAGAGGGGACTACAATGGGCTGACCCAGGTTTCAGGTTGCCAGATGTTCCCAGAGGACTCCGATGAATGTTGTATGACAATTTTAATATCTTAAATGTTACCATGTATTTGAAAAAAAAAAAGTTTTATATTTTGTCAGATTTATATTTTATATTTTCTGAATGTATACAAAAAGTATGATAAAAATGTGACCACCCATTGTTGAAACAGCACTACAGAGGAGCTTTATATTCAAGTTCAGTAATTTAACTATGTCAAATAAAGAATCTATATAAATTGCATATCATTATAAATGGCTTACCCATTTTAATAGTTTTCTCTCACAGAACTGTCTGCATCATGATGCAGTTGTATCCAACATTGATAAAAGAAAAAATGATAAGGTTAACTCTTTTCTGCTAAGATCACCAAACATCATACAGATGTACTGTTCCTCTGTGTAAATGTTTCTACTGTAAGTTGCTTTAACTTCACTGCACATGTATTCTTATTTTCGCTTATTTTTGCTGATGGCACAAAACTGTAAAAAAATAAAAACACAGTGAAATAGGATTTTAACAGTGTTTGAATAGGAATTATGTCAAAAAAAATGACATTAAAACGAAAAGTCAAAAATACAAAAACCGTGAAAATCTTTTATACATGCGAAAATAAAGCAATTTGCAGTACTTCCAATTTCCTCTAAATAGAAAACATTTTGCCAAGAATTGTAAACAAGATCTGTCATCATGGCATGCTGCAGGGCAGTAGTTTTCTGTGGCGTGGCGCCCAACCTGTGCCAAAGAAAGCTACTGGTGCAGTCTTATGCTGAGCAGGAAATGGTTAAAATGCTATGTTTGGTACTGTAGTACATGTGTCTTAGGACCTGCGTAACCAGCAGAATGTATCACATTGACATGGTCACTTTTTGTCCGAAACAGGAAACTTGATTTAGCTCAGCTGAGTGCACAGTATTGCCAAGTTAAGATGACATATAGACACCAAGATTTACTCTGCATGTCTTTTTTTGTTCATTGCACAGAAATGATGCCTGGTGAGATTGCTGAAACTTTTTGTGTCACCCTTCTATCCTCACGGCATTGTTTTAATCCCTTTAACACCATATCCCAAAGGTGTCATATTAACCTGTCTGACCCCATGTGTCCAGGGTATTGTGTTAACTCCCCATCCCTCTTAGTTATAAGCTCTTACATGTATTCTAGATATGTAGCCCAGTTCACTAGACTCTTCAATCCTGGCCCTGAAAAACTTTTTCTGTTATCTAAAGGGTTTAATTTGGTATTTAGTTTGAGATCAAAATCTAGGATGCGTATGTGGCTAAATTTATGGTTTATGGTTTTGAGGATAACATAATCTTCAGAAGTCAAAACAGCAAAATGCACTAGGATGAATTGATGATTTTGGACATGTATATACTTTCTTTGTGTTTGGGATTTATCTTTTAGTTTTGTTTTGTTTAAAAAAAAATGGTCTTGAGTTGTGTGCTGTCTGTAACTGTAAGTGGTCCGTTTCCTCAATGTAGATTTGGTGTGGGGGTAACTGAGTAAGTATATGTTTATGTTGGGCTAGTGCCTCCGTATATGGTATACATATATGTAGTTGTAATGAGCCGTGTCATTCCTGGGTGATGTATCTGTTAGCACAGCATGGCTTTTTCACAGAAAAAAAATGTGCATGTTGGTGAAAGAATGATGTCATAAATGTAGGCTGTTGTTTGTAAACAAATAAACGTATGCATTGACCATTATAACATTGATAAGTAAAAACCTTGCTTGAGATCCTTGTCTCAACATATGTATATATATATACCCACTAAACTCTGATAATTCTCATCCATGTCATTTAATATAGATTCATATGTACTAAATACATGTATTGACAACTGAATGGCCTCCCTTGTTACTGTCATGTATTTAATTGAATGCTTAGAACTTAGTGGCATTTCCTTGTGCGGTACATGGATCGGAAGGTACCCATTTTAATGACCATTTGATATCACACGGGTACATACATGCATCATAAATGTACAGTGTATTTTCTGCAGATTAGCAAGTGAAGGTTCTTCCCTTTCACTTGATTTAGTCGACCCACTAAACAGTGACATGTGGTTACACATTCTGCTTCTGTGATGTCATTTTTTCTTGTGTTTTTCTGTACGTAACTGCGTAGGCTTGTTCGTTTCTTTTAAAAAATGCCTGCTGTAATATCTTTGTCTTGATAATTTGACCTGTTGTATCAGCATGGTTATGAAATATGTATATCACAAAGATTTTTGAATATTTAATTTGCATTATTTACATATGTATCACCACATGCTCCCCCCCCCAAAAAAAAGAAGATATATAAATATTCATATATATATATATTTTTTTTTTTTCAGGACATCGAAAATATTGAGGAGCCTGGAGAGAGTGAGGCATAGCATTGTGGAACAGCTACAGCATGAGCAGTACCTGTAACCATGGTAATGCATACCTGATACCATGGTAACACATAGCATGGTGGGTCACAGCTGCCACATCAGCGCTACCTGTTGCCATGGTAACGCAATCATCAACATCAATACACTGTAGCATTTGATGCACATATTCATACACTTGGACAAACAACAAATCTGAAAGTAGGACTTTTGTGACAGTAGTTTTAATGCACATGTGTATCACTGTGGAGATATGAAAGAGGACTGCGCATTGCCTTAAGTATTCTGTATATTTGATGTGAAATCATAGCTGTATTTTGTGTGTAACATCATAGGGGGCATGCTCTGTGTGTATAGGTGACATATTTAAATGACATGTTTAACCAGCTTTGTGGCCTGTGTCAAATGTTTCATGTTTAAATTTGGCTGTGGAAGAGTTGATCGTATTTCAAATGATGCACAAAAGTTGCTTACCCTACCACATATTACCTCTACTCATTCTTCACCAGTTTGGTGACTCAACTTCTTACCGAGGAGGAAAAAAAATCTGTCTGATATTATACACTTGATCATGGCCATGATGGTTACTCGATCACCATGATGGAGTTACTGTATAATTCAGAATGTGGGTCTGGGATTTGTATTCATCATATGTCATAGGTGTCAACCTTCAAAGACGCGTGACCGGGAGGTTCTTGTAAAAAGTGCTTGAGATAAAAAAAAAAAAAAAGAAAAGAAAAAATAGTCAATTTTGCCTCGAAATCCCTGTCACTTTCAGAACTTTTTGAGTCTCCAAAACAGGAGAGTTGACAGCTATGATATGTAGACCAGGCACCAGTGGTGCCTGAAGAGTAAGGACCAAGTCAACCATGTGATTACGTCTGTCCCCATCTCCACTGCAGCAGTGCAAAGATGGTGGGAATGGAAATAACATGTACATGTAGCCAACTGGCTTTGAGGACACATTTATGTGAAAGTGCCGCATATGTCTGAAATCATTCAAAAGTGGAAAATGTGTACCTGTGCACACCTGTGGGGAATGAAGAGTAGACATATGCAACGCTTTCATAAGAGAAATTAAGTTGCTGTTGGGTTTACTTGCCACCACCGGCCTTGCCCAATGTTATTGGCTTAAATGAAAATGATTACATTCCTGAAGGTATGTGTGGACATTTTCAAAGAGAAAAAAAAATGGGCTGTACTTGAACTGTCAATGATCAAGCCAGAATTACCAGTGGTGACTAATATTGAAGAGGATCAACTGTCAAATGGAGAATATTCAGACTGATTTCATCTCTGGTTCAGCTTCGTCAGAAGGACTGGTGTAAAAGTGTACACCCTTTTGTATACCTGGTGATAATTTGCCCATAATTATGTGACTTGGGTGCTTTGCGGTTATCTGATGACAAAAGATTTGTATTCACAGCAAGGCTGTGAAGACAAATTTACTATCTAGTAAATTAATATGGATGAAAGATTAATAGATTCTACCAGATAAATGAGACAACAAATTGCAGATATTTATTAAATAGCTTCTGCAAAAGACAAAGCAGGAAATGTTTCTTAAAATGGTTGATTTAAGAGAGTTTTCGACTTGGCATCTATTGGGAGCCATGCTTTTCAAAGTCTGTGAACGTGCACATGTGCGTGCAAAGGATCTGAATGGTCAGTGATCACTCTGCCGTAAAGCTCTTAAATGAGAGTGTGCTATTGTGTGCTGTTGATGATTTAACTTGGCTACAAGTTGCTGGTGTATGTGACATTTCAGATTGAGGATGATCTAATCTCACCGTGTTGAAACTGTCCAGTTGATGTGCTCATCCACTTAGATACAGCTGCTCTGGGGAACAGCTTATTTTCATGTACAATGTCACACGTTTTAATTCAAGATATTATTGTATATACAAATCTATAGATAACAACTCGTCACACTCACATGCAAACACGCACCCAAGGAAAAAAGCATGCTTCAACAGAATGGACATTCCGACTACTTTCCCGTCAAAAACTGGTGCACCAAAATGTATCGTGGAATCACCAATCCACAGTGTCCTGCTTTGCAAAGGTACAACTATTGGAACAGTCAGACTGTTTTCCACATGTTGCAAAGCCAGGCACAAAATCGTTTTGTTACGCATACATGTACATTGGAAGTCTGTGAACACCAGGCAAAGCAACTGGAGTCCAGATGTTATAGCTGTGTCAATAAGACCTATGCAAGATCTGAGCTGGGTCAATAAGGCTCGCCACTGCTTTATAGCTGAGTCAATAAGACATGTCCAGGATAGCTGGGTCAATAAGACTCGTCAATGATAGCTGGGGTAATAAGATATGACCAGATCTCTTGCTGTTCTTTTGTGGTTTGGTGCACACTCACTGTGTGTGTTAATAGAACACATATATAAAAGAAACTTGGAGCAGGTAATGTACCTGTACCATGTAATCAGACACAGGACAAATATTCTCATTCTCTTCCCCTTGGAGGTCCATCATTCAGAATATTTAACCAGGGATTTGTGTGTCTGTGTGGTGTGTCTGTGTGTCTTGAATAGATGCACATAACTGCTCTCTGGCTCCACTAGAAATATCCTTACTCAACATAGCTGTCTACTGTCTATATGTCATAAAGCACCCACCTACCACCTTCACTCACACCTGCACACGCCAAAGAAAAAAAAAAAAAACGACAGAACATTGTTTATGTACAAATGGTAAATTATTTAGTTTATAGACTGTAGACTGAAAACTGTTGGTTGAGAAGAAGTGAACACAAGTGAACAAATGAAGAAAGATAATTTTGTAGTGTAGAATAACTTGTGGATATTTTATTACAGAGGTATTGAGGGGAACTTCGATATATCACAACTAGTCATATGTACATTTGTTAACTCTTAGTCCAGTGTAAAAGGCAGCATTGTAAATCAGCGATTGGTTCATTTGAGGACACAAAATACACCAAAAACATATATGGGGAACAATACGCAGTATGCATAATAATTTTCCCGCCACAAAGCACAGGTTTGACGCCTGGCGATCACGGGGAACTTGCGGGTTGCATCACTGTCACGACAGGCCATATGCTCATTTCTCACAAAATTAGCATTTTTTGAGAAATTTAAGTTCACAAATGCCAGACTGGTATTTTTCTAGTACTTCCCCAGCCATATATAAGAAAAATTTCCATATGCCTTGAATAAGGGTTCTGTATTTCCAAAATATTAGCAGTAACCCACTTGTCCCCAGAGGTACCGACCGGCATCTTGCCATATCTCACCAAGCGAGACTAGGCAATCAGGTATGCTGTTGGGGCGGGAACTTAATATGCATATCTCCTATTACGGGTTTTGGATGTTCGACAAGAAAAGTACTGATGAGAATCATGCAGATATATGTCATGAGAACTACAATTGAAATGTAAGATTGAAGTTCAAATACTGATGAAAATTATGCAGAAATACATCACGAGAACATTCGTGATCTTAGGATTTTAACTCTTTGGCCTCTTGAGAAGTAATTATATAAACAGCCACCTTATTGTGGAATTTGAAATATGACTACCACAAACTGTTTTGGGCATGTCATCTGTCCTATGTTATTTCAGAAGCTCTATATATTTTTTGCCTGGATGTATGTTCATTGTTTTGATTCTGTTATTTTACTTTCACTTTCACTTGGAGGGTATATAAAGACATTGAGTGTATTCTGGACGTTATTGACACTGGACAAATTATCAAACAATGGGCAAAATTTATAATGTACATACAGTGGTCCCACTCTAATAAGGCCCCCTCGAGAGAGGCAACTCTCTCTATAAAGTCCTTTTCTCCATGCCACAAAAGTAGTATTTCTATTGTATTGGAGAGAGGCCACCCCTCTAATTATGTGGCCACTTACTGGTTGCATTTGGGGTTGCCTTATTAGAAGGGACCTCTGTACTGTCAATCACATTGTAATTTTCTGGAGTTAATCAATTCAGTGCAGCAGTGGACTTGCTCAGCAGAATTTCGGTACAGGCTTGGCAAGAACGTGCACATACAGATGAAACTAAGGACAGTTGTACGTGTGTGGTAAGGTCAGCACTGCAGGTTATACACGGAAAGAACATCTACACAGGAGGGCACCAATGCACAAATTATACATATATCCTGGTAATGATCTTGTTACATGGCCTACCAACACCAAACTTCATAGCAGCCGGTGCTGACAACCAATGAATGTATTCCATTGGTGGTTGCTATGGAAACCCATAGTTTCACACATTTTGTAATGTATGCATGCAATTAATTTTCAGTCTAAATTTAAACTTTTACAAAGTGGGATCTGAGTCAACAGGGTACTGTAGTGTGCTCTGGACGCATTGTACCCGACACTGTTTATTAGTTGGCTTTATCATTTTAGATTGGGGGGAGGGGGGAGGGAGGGGAGAGACAGCAGAAAACTTTATACAACACTGGACCATATCTGGGAATTTTTAGTGGAAAGAAGTTGCATGCAAATACATTGGCAAGATGTTCCTGAGAGGAAACTGCCGTGGATAACTTCATACAAGTCATTAATTCCATGTATTTGACAGATCAAGGTAAATATATATGTACATGTATAGTACAATCAATAATGGGCATTGTAACCTTCATAACCAATTATGTCAACGTGAACTTCTAAACAAGAGAAAGAGAGAGAGGCTGTTTACATGTTTTGGGCCACCCTCACCGCAACCGCACCACCTCACTATGCTGGTCATAAGTTTCACACTGTCCAAAGTACCTTTCCTACCCTTATTACATGAAAGCATGCACATCATAACAGGGAAAATGTGATAAAGTCATGCTAAGAAATCATGTTCTCAATAACCGTTACAATAAAAAGTTCCAAACAACACACACGTAGAAGGTGTAGTCTTGAAGTATTGTATTGTAGGGTAAGTGTATCCCTTAAGCCTTTAAACTGGCCAGAACCAACTGATGGTCAATGTTGTAGGCTTCAATGTTTCTGATTGTTAATTATGCAGTTGAGAATAAAAAAAAAAAAGTGGAATGAAAATTGTGGCTTGAGACGTGTCAAGATACTTTCTTGATGGGTATTCCAGCTCAACTGCTTTCCTTAGCATGGTTTTGACTTTCAGTACTTGACCCTTCTCCAAGCAAAGCTGTTCACTCAACCTCAATTGAAAAGGAAAGGTTAACACTGAAAGTGTGAACAAAATGCTGTTGTCAGTTGAAGAAGTGATGAATTTTAGTGTGTTGTGTGTGTTTTACAAACATACATGGCTTGCCACCTGTTTTCTTGGACACATTGCCAACAAATTTCAATTTCTCTTGGTATTTTATTTTTTTTCCTTGGTCAGGAAAATGCTAGCGCCTATTTTTGTATGGCTGTCAACTAATTTAAGGATTACAGAAGATCCCAAGACTATAGTATGACCTGCCCATATTTCACAACTTCGGAGCTTCATCAGCTAAATTTATACAAGGTCACATGCATTTGTTAAGCAATACTGTGAAGCAATCAGTCTTCATTTACAGAAAGAAGAAACATCCTGAGGGCACTTGGCTGGTATTCTTCAATTATATAGAGGAAAGTCAATCATTCAGTTGACTACTATTTATGTACCAAGAGAAGTGCGTGGACAACCTGAGTATTGTGTCTGTGTGTTGTTGGTGAGAGCTCCTACAGGTATGCTCCTCTGGCCACTTTCATGGTATAACAGTCTATGAGGTAGGCTTAGAAATTGTAATGAATGCCGCAATGTTCCATGTATTTTCATTTATATTTCTTCGTTCAGCATTTTGTAAACGTAATGGGATGTTTTGGGTTTTTTTTCGGTACTGTTTCAGTTAAGTTTTATTTTATGACATCATGATGACTGGGCTCAAAATCAGTTGCACAAAAACTGGGATGCTTCCAAAACTGCCAAAGCCAAGCTACATCAACATTGTTATGTACCATAAAGAAAACCCAGTTTAACCATGAAAGTGAACTGAGCAACCCACAGACTGCTGCTGCAATATTCAACATTGGAATACAGCTGTGACTTCTGTCTGTCTATATATTAGCTAACAATACACACTAGAGGAATATGGCTGATTTTCCTTAATTAAAGGTCACAAAAGCTGAAAAGCTTGTAAATAAGACTGGTCCCACACAGTGTCACTTGATGGTCAATGTAGCATAAGTTGTGAATGTCGGAAATAATTAGAGATTTTGTTTTGCTTATTAACTCATTCCACCTTGATAGAAGACTGAGTCAACAGCTTTCCTTGGCACGCTCTGGGCGCATTGCACCCACTGCGTGCAAAGGAAAGCTGTTGACCATGGGCATACAATTTGGAATGATCTTCCGTGCAAGTTTCATCCAAACTTTTGAAAAATAATCCCAAAATTAGTAAAATACAATTAGCAGACAACATTTAGATATTGGCGGGAAAACGTGTCATTATGGTGAAATGAGTTAATCCTTTCATGGTCAGAATAAGACTGAGTCAATAGCTTACCTTGATATGGTTTGGTGCATTGGGCCCAACAAGTCCAAGGAAAGTTATTGACCAGGGACATACCACCATGATAGGTCTTGCCTACAGTTCCCAGCAAAAATGTTTTTGGTAACACAAAGCTTTAGGTAAAAACATAACTTATTCCACCCAGATAGAAGATGGAGTCAGCAGCTTCCCTTGGCGCACTCTGGGTGCATAGCAGCTAGAGCATGCTAAAGAAAGGTGTTGACCATGGGCATGTCATTTGGAATGATCTACCATGCAAATTTGATCCAAGATTTTGAAAAATAATCAAAATAAATTAGTAAAATACAATTAGCAGACGACATTTAGATTTTAGCAGGAAAACGCGTCATTAGGGTGGAATGAGTTAAAGGAGACAACAATTAACTTGCATGTATTTTGAGTGGGCAAGTGCAAAGTTTGTAAGCTTGAGGTACTCGTGTCCATTATTTACTTGGCCAGAGAAGCCAGCAGTACTATGGTTTTTATTTATTCTTATATTGAGTAGATCTGCAACTGGGTATGAAATATAGGTATATTGTTATAAGGAGTGCCATTTGACTGAAAGATATGTAAATGTGTAGTGAGCAGGTTTCTTGGCTGAAAAATCTAACAAAGAATGAATGAATGAAAGAAAAGTTATGGACCAATTAGCTTGTGCGCATATAATTAACATGATAAAGGGGTAGTAGTGTAGACACACAGTGATTGTCTTTCTATTATATGATTCAAAGTTTTTAAAATTCCAAACATGAAATAGAAACATGGGATTGGAGCCTTGTAAGTCACATTATTTATGATCATTTAGGATGTCTGTATGTGTTTTGCATGGCCAAGAGTATCTATGCAGAACTTTTTTTTTCTTAAATGATGGAAAGTATTTTTGCTTACTGTCACTAAATTAATTTGGCCTGGGCACAGTAAAATTGGTGATTTGAGGCAGTTGTAAGGAATGGCAGGTACTATAAGCTGGAAAGGATATCACTTTATTAATTGTCTGTTACAGGACACCACTTGTCATTTACAGGGGTAGACCATAGTCATATGGCAGATAGAGTGGTCTTCAAATACAGGCTTTGCTGCATGCCAAGAATGCATATTTTTGTTGAGTTTTATAAATGAAGAAAATACCATTGTAATACGTCTTTGTGAGGTTTATTGTATGATTCATTGAAACTTTATATATGTCAACATGTTTCAGTTGATGGAATTTCCTTTCAGCTCATATTTATCATTGTGGTATGTGTCAGGGGTCCAGTCACAGTTTCTGTTTGAGAGTATCTTCAGGGATGAGACAAATAGACACAGGACCAAATATGCAAATTAGTGGGAACATGTATGCATGCATGCATTGTGTTGTTTCTGATCACACCCTACAAAACTTCCTGCCAATGCAATGTGTATGGCTTTTATTGTACAAAATTAATAAAAATAGGTACATAAAAAAAAAAAAAGGAAATGAAAAAAAAAAAATGTAAATACCTATATAATGTTTTGGTATATCTAGCACACAGGTCAGTGTAATTACAATAGATGATTAGTACTTCGTAATACAAGTTGATGTAAGTTTTGTAATTGGAGGTGAAGATCTATTTATGTCATGTATGGAGACAGCAACAGGTACAGTATACATACTTCACATATTATTCTAATGGAGCCTCTTGCTCTGGAAAAGGAGCCATCTCTTTTTTGTTCACTTTATTGGAGACCAACTACTGTCACAAATTTGATGTAAGTGGCTTCAGGGATTAAGGTTTGTGATGATTACTTCAATGTCATCTGATGTACATCTGATGTTTTTGGCAAAGCACACAGATAATGTATCATTTATCCATTAATTGTCTAATTGTGTTCATTTATGAAGGACATATGTTCCAGTCAAGTTTTATGTTCAGATACAGTTTGTCTACAAGAATAAGATTTCACCAGGTCTCAACCTGACACTGTTTGAAATGTTTGTCAATATGTTTTATGACTTGTGAACAGTCTTATGTTTTATGTAAGTTAAGGGTATGTTATTCAGACTTTAGAGTACAATGTGGCAGGAGCGTCCTCAACACTCAACAAGAATTGAAGAAGTTTGGGCTCAGCTCAGTGAAAGTGAAGTGTGTTGTCATATTTAATATCTGTTTTCAGTGCTGATACTTGTACCAATAAGTCTTTTTGTGTAAAATTATTTAAGCCTTGACCGGTCATATTTATGCACTGAGGTTAGATAAGTCTTCATCCATCAGATTAACTGTTGAGCAGTCAGATAAACTTTTGACCAGTCAGATAGGTCTTGTGTGGTCATAATAACTCTTGACCAATCAGATTAAATCATGATTTGTGTGATTTGAGCATAACAGCATTTCTGCATGCTGAGGTCAACGTTCTCCTGTACGTAGGCAAAAGTGACAAGGGAGAAAGCTAACACCATCCTGCATGTGCACTGGTGTTGGCCTCGTTGTCCCACTTCTAGAGGTATATGATTTTAATGGAGTCATGATTTTAAATTGCCATGAATGTGTGCTACTGCATCATGTCAATGTTCTGAAAGAATTTTTGTCTTTTTGTTGGGGGGAGGAAGGGGAGGGTATGATGAGAGGAACATCGTGTGTAGATGTAGTGTACCTAGTTGCTTGTCAGATGATAGCTTTCACTTCAATAGTGATGAAATTGGTGAGATATTGGGCATTAACTCTCTTGACATTGACCCTCTGTGGACTGAGTCAGCCACTGTCTTCGGCACAGTCAGTATTGGTAGTAAAAAGCAGAAAAAATTTAACAACACTCGGTGCTATCTGTTAATTTTCTCGCAAAACAACTAATTATGAGGTGCTCAGCACTGGGTGTCTTTCAGCCAGAGTGATTCAATAGATTGAATGATGTACATGCATTTTAAAAAGCAAAAGCCCAGAACAAAGTAAGGGAATCTAGTGCAGACCAACGATGCTCAAAGTGGCGGAACCAGCTGGCAGTCAAATGGCATCAGGTATACTAATTTCTGTAGTGACTTTCACTATTATGAACAACAGTTTGAATCTAAATATAGGCAAGTCTGGTCGGAAAAGCATGTGGCAAGTCAACGGAATTTCATGTCGCGTATTCTACAATTCAACAAAGTTGGCTGACTCAGTCTCAGTCTGAAGGGCAATAGGTTAAGAGCTTACCTTCATATGTCTTCTGATATTTTAAGTTAAAAACATGTAAAAGCACAAAGTTTATGGGACCCAAATGAAGCATTTGTTAACTTACTGGTTTTTTGTCAACCATGTTGGGCAGGAATATGTTCAAAAGTATAAAAATTACTTGAAATTTGGAACATTTTCTGAAATGGCAAGCACAGCATTGAATGTAATTTATAATGTAGCTGTATAGCACTGGTCATGGATGTGTCAGTCTACTCGTGGTGAGACTACAAGTGCAGGTCAAGATGTTGGTCAAGAAGCTCATATAGTATACAGTTTATCTGTATATAAGCATTTAATTGTTATATATTATAGAATAACAGGTAGTAATATAATTTGTCATTTTGTACTAGTTGTATCAAGCTTTTATTTGGTGACCCAAGTACTGTGGATTGGATTGGTACAGCAGAAAATGTCATTCACATATATTTTATTTACAACAAAGAGTGCATAATTATTATATACAAATCATGAATCATTCATTCTTTTAAATGCGTGTAGGAGTCCCGACCCAACGTGATTTTTGCCCGTGTGGCATGTCGTCAATGCGGTCTGGGTTCTGGTGATGGGTTGGTTGTTGTGAGGGACTACTTTGAAAGTCTGCAGGTCTGTACAAGTATTTATGCATCCGAATAAAAAGTAATTCTTACAATCACACTGCCTTCATCTTTTCATGACGAGACATAGTAGCTACTTTACAAACCAGTGTTGGTTACAGGAGGCCTTCATTGCAATAAAGATTATATTTGACCCTCATCACAACCTGTTACATTTTACCTGTATCATAACACAGACAAGGTGCAACTTCCCTTCACACAATTATAAAAGTGATCACATGGAGTAGGATAGCCTCCCTGCTTTGAAATAGGAAGTTCCGCATGTCCAGGCAGTGCCTTGACTTGTATGCAATGTCATATTCAAAGGTATTCTAGTTCATAAACATATGTTTATGTTAAGCTTTTCTCGCTTGAATTAAGACTTAGTTCACAGCTTTTTATCCAATGAAAGCTGTCGACCTGAGGCATGTAATCTTGATAGGTCTAATGTACAATTCTCAGTCAAATTGTTTTTCATTATTGTTGAAATTGAAAACACTGAAGCAGACAGCAGACAGCAGCCAGTTTGGGCTGGTTTAAGGAAGAAAGTGCTAAAGAGATTAAATGTGTCTGACTGCACAGTACTTTCATTCTTGTAAGGCCACCTCAAATGCACCAAAAGTCGAAATAGCTGATATAACCAAACCACCTAACTTGGATTCATGCAAAGTGACATACTTTCAGGCACAGCTTCTATTCATTCAATTCAAGGTAAATAGTCCAGACATAATAAGCAGTCGATGGACTGAATATGGACCATCCATTGAAATGCAACACGCGAAAGATTCATCTAACCTGCCACTCCTGTAGATAGATAGATAGCTTAACCCTTTCTAGTTGAAATTGTGGATGTAAATTGTCATCTGCTTTCATGTTTCTACTTTAATTTGAAGTTATGGAAAACAGTTTGGCTGAGAGTTTTTGATAGGACCCATCATGAGGGCACACCCCAGGTCACTCTGGTCAGGCTTCCATGGTTGTGCATAATGAATTTCTGCTTGAGAAGGTAGTGGCATGTAAACGTCATGACAGGAGCTGAGCTTCCATTGTGTGATTCAGTATCACTGCTGTGTTGGATCCAAGCAAAGAGTGGAATACAGTTGACTTCTTGACACCCTTCTGGCACTGAGAAGACCCCTGTAATTGTGGTGCCAGGAGCATCTGTGTCCTGTATGAAGATACAAGACATTTGGATAAGCTAGAAGTGGGTGCACTCAACATTCATTTTTTCAAGTCCTGAAATACCATGTTCTGCTCCATGCCACAATGAAAAGGAGCATCTTTTGCTAATAAATCCATTATGTATCCCACAATGACAGCAAAAGACATAACATGATGAAGGAACATAACTCTCTTTCAACAGTTATCATTTTCACAGTATTAATTTGAGTCAATGAATAGAGTACCATTCAAACATTGCTTGAAGGCATGCAAGATGTTCTGAAAATGTGGGACTTTTGACAAGCATGTCATCAATGTACACAAGTCTAAGGTGTACCATTGCAGTCCCCCAAACACCAGGTCCATAACTCACTGAAAAAGGGAAGGTGCATTACAGAATGTGAAAGGTAATGTGTATTACTGGTGCAGGCCTTACCTCACAATAAAGGCTGTCTTAAGTTTGTCATGTTGCTCCAACTACATCTGATGATAACTGAAATTCAGGTCAAGTGCCATAAATTGGGAGCTTCCACTTTGTATGCCATTGCAAGCACTCGTCAATCTTTGGGAGCAGGTAGCTATCTTTGAGGGTCACATCATTAAGACGGTAGTCTATACACCACTGAATACCCTTGCAGATGAGAATGACTGGTGATGCCTACTCACTGGTGGGGGGCTTGAAGGTCCCATTAATCGGTGGTGAAGGGCTGGATGATTCTTGAATTGGGCTTGCTCCTGGAAACCCAATGGCATTTGGCACACAGGTTGGCATGTAAGGGCTGTAGACCCCATTGAAACATCTAAGACACCAGTCTTTCAAGAAAAGGGCCTCATAACTGGTGCATAGTGTTGCTACTTGGTGTTGTGTAAGGTCAATAAGCCCATTACTAACATTATCACATATATCCCTGACATGGTCTGGTATGTTGGTCTGTTCCACTATGGTCTGTTGATGAACCTCATTCTGTGGGAGTTGGGTCAATGTGGTTAACAGGAATCCCCCTCGTTTAAAATTTGAGGGTCACTTGAAGTGGACATGAAGTTTCCAACCTCTCATAATTTCAGATCAGAGGGAATGTTTGTAGCCCAATCTGGGGACAAATTCACTGATCTGAGTGGTATAATTGCATTTATTATTACTAATATGGACGCAACCAGTGCACCATAATGCACATTAGTTGGTTGAAGCATGGCCGATGACAACCGTGGACAGGCTCTTGTGACTTGAAGATCAAGGTCAAATGGCCAGTTTGAATATAGGGGTACTCCATTACTGCTCATAGAGCATCCACTTGTCCTGTCCCCACCTAGCACAAAACCTGCATATACACTCATGAGAACACAAACAGTCGAGTTACAACCATAACAGTGCTCATGGTCATCCCAGGCTGCCATGAAATGGTTCCGTGAGTCCATCTTCTGCCCTCTACCCAACAAAGATGAAGGTAAAGTGGTCTCTCTGGCTTGACATCCACCGCATGCTGCCAAGCAGCAAATGATTGTATACCAGTGTCCTCTCTCTCTGCGATTCGACCCGTCAGACGCCATCTTGGAAACAAGAGGGCCATGGACCTAATGTTCTGCTGGCACCGTGGCTATATTGCACCTGTTCATTTCAAAGTTGCGAGTCCGCAAGGTGCTTCTGAACATATAAAACTTATGCAAATTTACTGTATTGTGGTAAAATTTTGAGTTTGGCCCTGAACTTCCACGGGAAGGGGGGGGTGATCTCATGACATCACTTGCCGCCTTGCACCGACTGTTGATCAATCAGAAGACAGCACCAAACAGTGGCAGAGAGAACCATTTTGCTGACATTTGGAAGTGAGGTACATCGCTTGTTTCTTCGACATTTATCCATTGTATATTTGATATTTCTGACGCCGAAAGCTGCGATTTGCTACATAATATAATCAGGATTAAGGTGAGAGCAAAATCACTTCAATTGGTTCCCAGACATGGGGAACAAGAGATGAAGTTGGCATCGGGACCCCGGACCTAGTCAATGTTCATCGTGCACTGGAAGGAGCACCGGTTGATGTGTGGCGTGACCACCTTTTGTACATAATATTAATTATAGTAATCATTGAATATTGGGTCTCCTGAGGGAACCACATGTTTTTCGTAGTACCCGTGAGTGGTTTCACGGCCATTGAATTGATTGAACGTTTACCAGCTTGAACTTGGGAAACACATGTATCGTGGACTCGTGCATGTGGAAATTTCCATTCTTGCCGTATTGCATTCTATGTATGTGTGACTGTGAGTGTGAGTGTGTTAACGTTTCGGGGCTTCTGTTAGTCGCGCTTGAAATAAGAATGTTTTCCGTGGGTTTCTGTTAGTTATTCTCGTGAAATCATTGTGTGCTTGTGTTGTGTGGAGGATCGAGTGCTGTAACATCGCATTCGAAACTTCTGAAGTAGAAACTTTACCCGCCATCGGTGAAAAATCAGCGACCGTCACGTGGAGACATCTGGCGGAGAAAATAAGAACTTGTAGTGGCGAATGCATGTGCGCTAGGCGTGCGTGTGTTTAGTAAAGAGTGGTAGTTGGGATCGCGTGAGTAATCAATCTGTGCAGTAGAAAGAAACATCGACGTGTGTTGGCGATCCGGGATTAAATGCACAGACGAAACAGACGCACGTATTGACATCTGCATACATATTGGTTGGCAAATAAAATCTGATGAAATCAGTGTGTGTGCATGTGCAACTGTTGTTATTTATAACTGGCATTTGAATAAGATCCGTGCGGCAAAAGGTACAGGCAATCACAATTAAAGAGTACCATCTAAACAGGCCTGTGATTTAAATCTGTAAGCAAGAACTGCAATATCTGAACTTAAACTTGTTTTGGAAATATATTTTGAGTACCTGTGTTGGTGAGAAGTGATATCTCTTGCCAGTGATATTAAGTAAACTTGCTTAACAAATAGTGTGTTTTGTGTCCATGTTTGATTTAAATTCTGTCCTATTTGAGTTCTGTTTAACCTGTAAAGTGTTAAATAATTCTATAAGTGCAATTTCCGCCATCTTTCGCGTAATCGGATTTGGCGGTGACTTATGTTTCAACCAGTATCCCCCACTCAACTCTAAGGTGTGATTTGTCGAGAAGACTGTCACTTCGGAGTTAACAAATTGATTAGATTGCGTGGTGTTATAATTAGTTGCGTTATTGGTGTCGTGCGATCAAGTAGATGGTTCTTCTGATTCTATGCAACATTCTTCAAACTATACCTGTCTCTTTAATCTTTGTCGGTGTTGTCTGCTCGTGCTACACGATTGTTGGTTATTATTGATTGCGAAGTTGTCAAAAGGCAATAAGTTGTGGAAATTTCATTTAATTTTGTGAGTCGGACGTCCGTTCTGTTTTCCTCCGTCCACTGTAATATAATCTACAAATATTGTGTGAACGTGCGGTTTTGCATACAGCCCGAAACAAAATGTCTGCCAAAAAGAGTGCTACGCGAAATAGGACCATTTATGAACCCAACGAGGAAGATCGGAGGGAGCCAGAGTTTACGCACGACGAGAGCAGGGACAATGAGGTGGCAGGACCCAGTGGGGGCGAACAGCCTGCTGGGGATGAGGGACCAGATGGGTGGGCCCAGGGTACTTCCATCAGTAGATTCCTCAATGAACTTAGACAAGAGATGCGTGATTTTTCTAAGAACACGCATGACGAATTAAGACAAGAGATGCATGATTTTTCTAAAAGCGCACGTGACGAATTTAGACGAGATGCGTGATTTTAAGAGCCCACGTGACGAATTTAGACAAGAGATGCGTGATTTTTCTAAGGGCCAGCTGTCGAACTACGACAAAACCCGGCAAGCTCATTTGCGAGATGTACGGGACCGGGTATTTGACCCCGATGAAGTTACGCAGAACCAGGGGCAGGCCCCAGCTACCAGTTCCCACCGCATATTTGGCAGGGAACACGACCCTGCTGTGCTTCCCATGACTTCAGGGGCCAATGTAGAAAAAGGGAACTCAGGTGCACCCCCCCTCACAGCTCATAGGTAAGGGGTTCTGCCTAATACTGAGTATGGCCCCCGGCTGGGGAGTCTTGAGGAATTCGTTTTACCTTCACCCGCTGAACATGTAGGGTCCCCAGAGACAGCCCTGCCACATTTCGGGGAAATCAATCCCAGAGGCATAAATGAGACTGTAGGTCAGAGTGGCTGGAGAGGTCAGTCGGATGAGGTGGCGGGAACCTCAAAACAGAATCAAGGGCCGGGTCTGGGTCCTGTGGGACAGTTCGACACTGTGGTAAAATCATCTCAGACCCCAGCCAAGGGTTTTGGTTGCTCGGGATGGCCGGGACCCCGAAGGGAAGGGAACAGTAACAGAGCCCCCCGAGATGAGGGTGGTTCTCAAAGGAAAAGGAGTAGGGCTGATGGCAGCATGGAGGGACTATTGGGTGGGCCTGCTGGTAGGAAAGTAGCCCCCCTGCAGGGTAATTTAACGGAAGTCAATGCACCTGAGGTTCAGACTGATAGGGCTCAGGTTAGGATAAATGTAGGACCCAACATGCAGGAGAACGGCGTGCCACGTCAAGTGCCAGTCAGCATAGGACAGTCATTGCCCACCAGCATGGGTATAGGTCAGGCCGCCCCCAGGATTTGTGGTATGGGTGTGGGACAACCATTGTCCACCAGTATAGGTGTAGGTCCAGTTGCCCCCGGGTCCCTCGGTATGGGTATGGGGCAATTGTTGTCCGCTAATAGGGGTGCACCGGCCTATTTCTTAGGGGGGACGAGCCTTGCGACAATGCATACAGGTACGACCCAGGTACCAGGTGGGTATGATTGGGTTGCCTTTGGGGGCAATGGTCATCAAGTAGTATGCGCCCCTCCTGAAGTGAATAGACCCCCCCCCGCAGGCCGGATGATGGATGTCCCCCCACCATTTTGGTATGAGTCTTCAGCAGGGCCGTGACTCGCGAATATGATCCCGGGAGAGAGCGGGGTGTCAGGGATTAGAAATGCTGTAGACGCACCTCAGGGTCTACCCCCTACTGGGGGCCCCCGTTGTCAATTAACGTTCGCGGAGTCTCCATGGCTGGGGAGATCGATCAGTGGTGACCGAAAGGAAGGTGACTTACGGGATGTTGGCCGTGGTGCAGATGGGCCCCCCAGGGATTACAGTGGCCACCAAGGGCCACCCCCGCTCGATGTGGGTAGACGCAGGCCCCCTAGAGGCAGAAATGGCTATGGGGAGGAGGTGCCAGCCAATCATGGTGAGGATGGGCCCCCCAGGGATTACATTGAACACCAAGGGCCACCCCCACTCGATGTGGGTAGACGTAGACCCCCTAGAGGCAGAAATGGCTATGGGGAGGAGGTGCCGGCCTATCAGGGCGAGGGCGAGCCCCCAAGGGATGACAGTGGCCACCGCAGGCCAACTCTGCTGGGTGTGGGTGGACGCGAGCCACCCAGAGGCAGGAATGGTTATGAAAGGCGCACGTTTGCCAATCTTAATAGGGATGAGCCAAATCGAGATACAGACGATCGGGAAGGGCTGCCCCCAGTCGACTGGGAAGCCTTTGAGCCCCTTAGAGGTGGAGGTGATCAGAGACGTGCTCGAGATGGGCCTGGGGCAGCACGTGAACCTATGCGCAGAGTGGAAGGACCAAGGGTGGACAACCTGCGTGCACCGGCTTCTAAGCCACCGAGGTTTGGCGGTGTTGGGGTTTGGACGTCTTTTGAGGTTCCTTTCGAGCGGTATGCTCAACGGTATGGGTGGACTGATGCTGAGAGGCTAGATAGACTGTATGAATGCCTCGAAGAAGTAGCAATGCGGTATCTGTGCTCTTTACCCGCAACCGTGACGACTAACTATGCCAATAGTCGGCGAATGCCGGCGGACCGATTTGGCGTGAGGGACCCCCCGAGTGTTTTAAGGAAAAAGCTGCATGACCTAAAGGAGGGGAAGCAGGCGCTCGAGGAATTTGCGGAAGAGATTCGACGGTTGGTGCCCCTGGCGTACAATACAATTGCACCGGCAGACCGAGAAGAGTTTGCGGTTGATGCGTTTTTAAAAGGATACAAAGACAAGGAGGTCGCGTGTTTAGTCATGGCCCAGAATCCTAGCACTCTAGCAGAAGCTGAGGATCTGGTTAGGGCTAGCGAGTGTGAATATTTCTACATCCATGGGACTAGCCGCGAGTCTTCCCTTGCGAGGCCACGTGTCAGAAGGGTGGCATGGGCAGGTGACTATGCGCCCGCTGCAGATGAGGTTGGAGAGTATGACTGCCAGCGGATCTTTTGGAATGGCCCTCTCAACATGCAGTGTGCGGTCACCGAGGATGGCCAGCTGGTCGCTGCAATGAAAGAAATGACCAAGGGCCTGGAAAGCTTGTCGAAAGAAATGACCAAGGGCCTGGAAAGCATGTCGAGAGAGATGACTAAGGGTATGGATGGCATGTCCAGAGAAGTGACAGGGTTGGGAGCTCGGATGTCCAAGGAGTTAAGTTCTTTAACTCACAGATTCGACCAGGCATTCAAGCTGAAGCCCTCCCACGCAGAGACACCTAAGGGCACAAGTAACATTCCCGACAGAGACAATAGAGGACAGAGTTCCCCCGTGGTAGAGAGCCCAGGCTAGGGCCGTCCATTTAGACCAGGAAGTCCATACAGAGGTATGACATGTGGCGCAAGGTCGCCACCCCCCATGAGGACAGGGAGCCCATCGAGGAACGGTGAACGGTGTTTTAAGTGTAACGAACTTGGACACTACAAAAATGAGTGCCCACAGATGCGTTCCCGCAGTCCTAGCCCCGTTTCCGTGTCGGGAAACTAGTAGGGGCTGAGTCGGCAGGCCGAGGCTCAGCCCATGAAAGGTGGATATCACCTCTTGTAAATAGGCCTCCAGATGAAGAGAAAAATCCAAATGTTACAATGGGGAATTCCCCGGGTGCTGAGAACACGCCAGCCAACCATGAAGGTTTTAAGGTGGGTCGAGCAACCTATGGGCTGGCAGAATGGGATCCAGGGGGGAACGGGTCGCATGAAGACATAGAAACCGAGGTTTGCGTTTGGGAAGTTGGAGGAGTAGGAGTCACCCTTATGGTTAACATTGAAGTAGGGGGTTGCTCACAGCTGGCAGTGGTTGACACTGGTGCACAGGTTACTGTGTTGTCTGAGGCAATGGCAGGGCGGATGGGAATTCCCTCCGGAATCTTGGCGGATCTACCAAAGGCTAAACTTCGAGGTTTCGGCAAAGATGGCTATGTTGAAGGGAAGAGAGGAATCTGGGTGAGGTTTCGTGTGGGAAGTCAAGAGATCAAGTGGCCAGTGTTTATTGCACCCGCCAGGGATGACGTACTACTTGGGCTCGATTTTCTCATGGCTATTGACGCCACCGTCAAGGCTAGAGGTGGATTATGGGTGGACGGTGAACTGATACCCACTCAGTTTAGGCTTGGCACTCCCCAGGGGGGTCAAACCAGGGTCTTTTTGGAGGAGGCGGTTAATCTCAAACCGGAGACAGAGAGATTGGTGTGGGGTAAGGTAGAAGTCCCCGATCCTAATTCCTACGCTATCTTAGAGCCAGTCAGCATACACGAAGATGTTTTAGTCGGAAGTGTCTTAGTGTGTAAAGAGAAAAGGATTCCATTGACACTTATTAACATGTCTTGTTATGAGGTGTCGCTGTCTTCGGGTGTTTGTGTGGGGTGGCTGGCCAAGGCTGAGGTCTTGGAGGATTCACGTGCCCAACATGAGACAGAGTCTCAGGGGGGAGTTGGCTGCATCCCATCACCGGAATGTTTGTGTGTCCAGGTGCCACATGAGACGGAGTCTGAGGGGGGAGTTAGTTGCGCCCCACCTCAGGTATCGTGTTGTGAAATTATGGCCCCAGTCACAGCAATTGAAGAACAGGACACACAGAGGACTGCGAATAATGCCAGCGGTGAGCCTGAGGAGCCTGGCGAATCAAGTTGCACAGTTCCAGCCCATCTTGAGGAACTGTATAAGGGAAGTAGTGAAGGACTTTCTGCAATGGAAGCCAGAGAACTTAGAGACTTGCTTTGGGAGTATCAAGACATTTTTGCTACCAATGACTCAGACTTAGGCTGTTTTGGAGGGGTCAAACACCGGGTGGAAACGGGATCGGCGCGACCTGTGAGGGAATCGCCAAGGCGGACGCCTCTTGGTTTTCAGTCTGAAGAGGAAGCCCATCTGAATAAAATGTTAGAATCAGGGGTTGTGTCCCCATCCAGCGGAGAGTGGGCTTCACCTGTTGTTCTGGTGAGGAAGCGCGACGGAGGAGTCCGGTGGTGCGTTGGTTGCCGGAAACTGGATGACCTTACCGTTGAAGACAGTTGCCCGCTGCCCGGAGTAGACGAATGCCTCGACACTTTGAGCGGTTCCCGCTGGTTTTCGGCCCTCGACATGAACAGTGGCTACTATCAAATCGAGGTCGCCGAGCGCGATGAGGAAGGGACCGCGTTTACAACGCGACACGGTTTGTTCCATTATAACCGATTGCCGTTTGGGCTCTGTAATGCGCCTTCCACTTTTCAGTGAGCGATGGATCTCGTGCTTCGGGGGCTACAGTGGAAGACACTACTCGTGTATATTGATGATGTAATCGTGACCAGTACGTCTTTTTTGGAGCACCTGACCGGCTTACGCGAATGTTTTGAGCGCTTCTGGACCAACAAGTTGAAACTTAAAGCCAAGAAATGTCAGCTTTTTCGTGATTCGGTTGTGTTTTTGGGGCACCTGGTGAGTAAGGAGGGGATACAAATGAATCCCGTGTTAACAGAAAAATGTGGCAAAATGGCCACCCCCAGCCACTGTTCGAGAACTACAGTCCTTCCTGGGCCTGACCAACTACTACAGAAGGTTTGTGCAAGACTATGCTGCAATTGCCGCAGCACTGACAGATTTGTTGGCCAAGGGTGTGCCGTTTGAGTGGCGTCTGGAGCAAGACCAGGCCTTTCGCATGTTGAAGGAGAAGCTAATCTGCCCCCCCCCCCATCCTGGCATACCCGAAACCGGACGAGACTTTCACACTGGACAAGGATGCAAGCTCTGTGAGTCTGGGGGTTGTCTTGTCACAGATGCAGGATGGCATCGAGAGACCAATAGCCTACTCCAGCCTGTGACTCAACAGTTCCCAGCGAAACTATTGTGTGACCCGCCGCGAACTACTGGCAGTGGTTAAATTCACCAGGCAGTTCAGACATTTTTTGCTTGGTAAGAAGTTTATTCTATGCACCGACCACAGTAGCTTGACATGGCTGTTCAGGTTTAAGACCCCAGACGGACAGTTAGCCAGGTGGCTAGAGTCCATGAGCCAATTTGACTTTACTATACAACATAGGCCAGGCGTGCGGCATGCTAATGCTGATGGTCTTTCGAGGCTGGGGATGGACACTGATGTCTGTGACTGCTACGACGTAGGAAAAGATGTTGAGGGTTTGCCTTGCAATGGCTGCGACCATTGTCGTCGTGCTCATGAAGCGTGGTCCAGATTTGTGGACGAGGTTGACGACGTGGTCCCACTGGCCATGAGAAGCATTGACGAAGCTGAAGTGACCATAGAGACTGACCAGGAGGAGCCATCCAATTGGCTGAGGGCCCAAATCCCCGCGGACTTGCATGACCTGCAGATGGATGACCCGGATTTAGCTGAGGTCTTCCATTGGGTATCGGAGGGATGGCCGCCGCAGCAGGAGATGACTGGCGCGTCTCCTATGCGGAGAAAGTATTGGCTGCTGTGGTCGCAACTATCAGCCGTGAGTGGAGTTCTCTACTATGACTGGGTAAACGCTGCTGTGGGTAGGACTAGCAGACTATTGGTGGTCCCTCAGGGTGTGCGAAGGGACCTTATCAAATCCCATCACAAGCCACCCACAGCTGGACATCAAGGCATTACTAAGACATTAGCCCGATTGAGACTCTTTTACTTTTGGCCAGGAATGAGTGCTGATGTGGCTGATGTGGTACGCACTTGTGCCACCTGTGGTATGTGCAAGAGACCAAACCGTCATGGCAGGGCACCCTATGAGATATACCAAGCAGGGGCTCCTATGGATCGGGTGCAACTAGACATCCTTGGACCCCTGCCTATGAGCGACTCCGGACACAAATACATCTTGGTGATAATGGATCAGTTCACTAAGTGGGTGGAAGCGTACCCTTTGGAGGACCAGACTGCGAGGGTCATCGCCCAGAAGCTTGTCAATGAATTTGTTGCCCGTCTGGGAACTCCGTTAGAGATCCATACTGATCAGGGGAGGAATGTGGACGGAGAGCTGATTCGCGAAGTGTGCCGCTTGCTCGAAGTCCGTAAAACGCGAACAACACCATACCGCCCGAGTTGTAATGGCTTGGTCGAGCGCTTTAATAGGACTTTGTTACAGATGATCCGGTGCTATGTTAGTCGGAATCAGCGTGACTGGGATAAACATGTGGCACTGCTCTCTGCTGCTTACAGGAGCACACCACATCCCAGTACGGGCATGAATCCGAACCGGCTAATGCTGGGTCGCGAAATCAGATGGCCGCCAGATTTGGAATTGGGCCAGGCGGCTACCTCAGGTGAACATGAAACCTACTTGGACTATGTGCAAGATCTTGCCAATGCCCTGGAGGATGCACAAGATATAGCGAGGGAGACCTTGGGAGTCCGTCAGGAACATCAAAAGACGGTCTATGACACAAAGATTTTGGAGTGCACATTTGAAGCTGGAGACTTGGTACTCATTAGGGACACCCGTAGAGTTCCCAGAAAGAGCCCTAAGTTGCAGCCAATGTGGCAGGGACCATATGTCGTGGAAAAGCAACGGGGTCCGGCTTTGTACGTGGTGCGATCTAAGCAGAGTGCCAGGGTGTATCACCATGATAGGCTAAAGAAATACCGAGGGGAAGACATTCCGGCTTGGCTGAGGAGGGCTCGCCAGAGGATTCTGACTGCGCCAGCTGCTGAGGAGCCAGATGAGGATGCTACTCCAAGGCCGGAAGGGGTACCGGAGCCGGAATCTGCAGGTGGAGATGTCCAGGTACCAGAGCCAAGGGGACCACAGTTACTGACCTCCGAGGAGGGCGATGTTAGAGTCTGTCCTAAAACACGAGGACAAGGCCGCAGTCCGCGTGATGACAAGAATGTGGCCCATGTGGGAGAACCCCCTCCGCCACAGCGTACTACCCAGCGGGGTAGACCGGTTGTTTTGCCGGCGCGGTTTCGTTAAGTAACAGTGACAATTCTCCTTTTTGGGTTCCTCCAAGTAAATATACTTTGGGGAAGATAACAATGAATGTGTGGTTAACTAGTTCACGCTTTTTAAGCAGCTTACATATATTCCAATAGTTAGTGGGTTGTTTAATACAGTTTGAGAGATGCTTTAAAGTACTGAGCCGGCGTTTCCAAGTCACTTAGTGCCGTATGGGGCATCACGTTTGCATCCTTAAGAGGTGAATCTTAAAGACGTTCGGTACACTGGTCAAAAGAATTTAGAAATCTCTGGTTTTTGGTGTGAACCAAGATATTGGCATTTGAAACAAAATGCAAGCAAAAAATTGGCATGTCACGGTGCTACTTTTGTCGCTAGGTGGCGCTACATGTAAGGACTACAGAAATTTTATAGCAAACATTATATGTGCGGGTAAAAGCAAAAAAATAAATTAAGGATGCAAAGATATTCATAAAATAACTCAATATGAATGTATGCAATGTATATCAAGCCTTTTAATAACAAATATGTGAACAAAACATGCTGGAATGTGACTTTAAATTCATCTCGTCTTGCAAAAATGTATAAGTGCTCACATTATTGTTCAAGTTTGAAGTAGAAAAAATATTTACAAATCCCTGAAAAATTGTAGGGGGTTTCCAAAATATGCACTGATTTCATTGATTAACAAAAAAAGATATCATACGGTGCTATTTTTTCCGCAATTGTACAAAGAATTCATGCATGTTGACTGAATTTGTTCTAAGTTCATAGGTACAAGGTATCCATTCATTGTCTAACTTCGATACCATATCAATATACATGTATGTAGGTTAAATAAACGGCAGTACGTCGTTAATTTTATATTCCAGTCATAATATATACTTTCATAGTTTTACTGAGAAGAGGCAAACATTGTAAGATTCTCTCCATAGTGCAATACAGCAATGTGGAAAAAGAGGTAAAAATAGGAATATCAAAATTATAGTTGCCTTAATACATTGTCGAATAGTAACACAGGCAGCACATTGTCAGATATGTCTGTGTCACCTTTTGACGCTGGGGAACTACTGCGGTGCTCCCCCCCCCCCCCCAAGTTGGGACAGCGTTTATCGTACCACATTCACAAGAAATGTAAAGTACACTGGCCAAGCCATATCGTTTTTCTGATTCTGTATTTTTAGGGACAATGTTTTTTTTACATTCCTCGTATACAAGATTATCGGCTAGTACACTTAGTTCCACTATTCTACGACCTTCGTCCCAGTTATAACTGTCAGTGTTTACATGTGCATGTGGCATTGGGGAAGTGGGCGTGGCACTTTCGACGGTGGCTTGGTCAGCGTTCGATGATTGTGTCCATGCGTTTTGGTCTACCACTGCCGTGTTTCGACGTATTCTGCCTTGTTTTAAAGCATTTAGTCCTTTGTTTTGGCACTTGTTAACAAACGGCCCATTCTTTTTCCTTTTCACTCTTCGTAAACAATCCATATTTCTCAAACGGAACTGTGCAAAATAGGAAAAGCGAACAGCAGCTAGTGCAGGAATCGACAAATACCAGCTCTAACTGCATAGAGGCATTGGACCATAAATGGTTGCGCATAACGCAGTGTACCGAACGTCTTTAAGTCTTAGACCTGCTATACAGCAGGCACACGAGTTAACTGATGTGAATATAGTCTTTAGTGGTGGCGCTACTCCTTTGTAGTGCCGATCTTATAGGTTCCGCTCTTTTAAGCGGTCATTACATAAAGTTATATGCTAGGTAACGCTCCTATTGTAGTATAGGTTCTGGGATATATCATATATCATTTTGTTTCAAATAACAGTTATATTTCCTCTAGAGAGTGTCATGAGAGTGGTTTAGCTTGGCCTGATGGTGCAGCTTGCGCGGACGCAAGGGCGGCAGGGGGGAGTGGTGTGGTAAAATTTTGAGTTTGGCCCTGAACTTCCACGGGAGGGGGGGGTGATCTCATGACGTCACTTGCCGCCTTGCACCGACTGTTGATCAATCAGAAGACAGCACCAAACAGTTGCAGAGAGAACCATTTTGCTGACCTTTGGAAGTGAGGTACATCGCTTGTTTCTTCGACATTTATCCATTGCATATTTGATATTTCTGACGCCGAAAGCTGCGATTTGTTACATAATATAATCAGGATTAAGGTGAGAGCAAAATCACTTCAGTATAAAATGTCCACCAGATGGCACTTTGCTCTACATGTAATCATAGCTTATTTGGGCAATTCCTGTGATGGATATTGTTGCATGTGCCAAGACAACACAATCAGTGAGCCCTTACCTTTACCCTCAGTGACCTTGGGACAGAAGATCAAGGACCCCCAGATTATGTAATACAAGAGGCCCATAGACCTGGTGCTGTGCTGACATTGCCAGTTATGTCCAAGCTACACCTTGCCATTACAAAATCATCTCTTTTAACTTTACAGGCACGGTGACCTCACAAAAATATGTCAAGGTCACTGACATTATTCAACATTGTAGCTTTTGACATTGTCTATACATGTATATTCTATAAATTTGGTAAGTTTAATCCAATTACTTTTCAAAATATGGAATTTTATATATCATAAAAGACATTTTGGGTCATAATTTCAGTCTAATTATATGTGGTGCCACTTGTATCATAAGCAATGTAGACTTTGACCTCCCCCACAATCCCACTGAATTTTATGAAGATGCCAGAGTGTTTACAAGATTTTCATATTTTGACCCCGATATTGCATCATATTATAGGTGGTGCACCAATATGGAAATGAACTTAGATTTTTATACAGCCTATAAGTCCTGAAAGTTATATTGGACAACTTGAAAACTATGGATGGTATTGCAGTCACAATATTTTCACATTTTGACCTGTATATTACATAATACTATTGGTGGTGCCACCAACATTGATATCAACAAAGATTTTTACACACTTTATATATCATAAACATTATGTGGGCCTATCTCAAAAATTGTGGGGTGCAGAGCATTCAGGAGATGACCTCTATATTCAAACTGATCGTTTAACCTTGACCTTCAACGTGGATTGAAAACTTGTTAACATTCAAAATATGCTGCTCACATCCAGCTTTTCATATATAGTCTGTTTGTTCAAATCAAGTAACTTTTCAAGTTATTGACGAAAAACAATAACTTGGACAAGCACCAAACTCCATAATTACTGGGTCTCAGTGACCCAAAAAGTAGGTCATGAAGTACAGTTTTATGTATAATGTAATCAAGTGCAATTTTGATCTGGAGGCTCAATTCTCTTTGCTTTGATGTCTTAAGCTACACCCTGCCATTACAAAATCACCTTTTCAACTTTACAGGCATGGGCCCTTACAAAAATAAGTCAAGGTCACTGATATTAAATAACATTGTAGCTTTGGACGTCTATATATCCTATAAATTTGGCAAGTCTAATCCAATTACTCTTCCAAATATGGAATTGTACATCTTAAAACACATTTTGGCCCATAATTTCCGTCAAATTATAGGTGGCGCCACTAGTATCATTAGCAACTTTAGACTTTCACCTCTACAATCCCATCAAATTTGGTGAAGATCCACAAAAATTAAAGATGGGTAGAGTGTTCACAAGATTTTCAAATTTTGACCCCTATATTACATAATAAAAATTGTAGGCAGCGCCACCAATATCAAAAGGAATTTAGATTTTCATATATCCTAGAAGTCCTGAAAGTTATATTGGGCTAACATCAAAGTTGTTGAAGTTATTGGGCTCACAAACCCAAGGTTTGTGGATAGATGGACATATCTAGTATGATACAATTACATAGAAAAACATGGCCCATATTCATAACTATCAAACCCAACAATGACAGCAAAGAGATTCCAGAGTTCCCAAAGCATCAACATTCATTCACTCCCGAGTTGAGACAGGCAGTCACCCACAAAAGGCAAGTGGTTGTTTTAAACTGGTCCGCTCAACCTTTGAAATATTTGTTAAATACAGACTATAGTGTTTCCAATAAGTATAGTTACAACCATTCAAAATCCAAATTTTATTACTTCTGCAAAAAATAAAAAGAGAGTTGGTTGGCCTATCACTATTTTGTTGCTTCTGACTAGTTCGTCAGCTGAGTTTATAGCAAAAGTAGAAAGTAGGCCTATATTGTTTTTGTGATATTTATGAATCTGGAACATTATGCAATCAATAAGTGAAGACGGACTGACAGAATGACGGACGAGTGATGCTATAAGCTCTGCACCCTCAGGTCAGCAGAGCTAAAACTAGACCAGAGCCCACTTCATTCACATATTTATCTGAAAAAGCCAAACGTCCTGCAAGGCTGCCTTATCAATACCCAAAATCATCCTGCAAAGCATGAATAGGAAGTGTTTTAGTGCCAAGCATGACTAAAGTCCATTTACTCAAGTCAAACTAGTCTGACTTATAATAAGGATCCAATCTGTATCCTCGTGAAAAGACCGTTCATTCAAGTACCAGTATGCCCATAGTTCTAGAGAGAATATCCCAGGTCAACAGCTTTTCTTGGCATGCATTGGGCGCATTGCGCTGAGAAAAGCTGTTGACTCGGTCCAAAATTTGTCACTGAGAGTTTATGTATTTCTTGTAACTTTGTTAAATAAAAATATGTTTAAACCAAAAATGGCCCGAGATTCAGCTTAGTAAGTGAGGGACCACAGTAGATATCACTAATTTCAAGAAGAAACATCAAACTCAATTACACCTTAATGATCACATTTTATTGTTCGTTTTTCACAGCACATCATACACAGTAAGCTGGGGTCAAATCTCTGTCATAAAGGACCTCTTTGAATTTTGTTCACATACATTTATATAAAGAGGGACTTGTCACATCTTGAATACGGCACTGAAAAAAATAAAAAGACGACACAGATCCTGTTGTGGGAAATGCATTTGCCTAAACCAGATTCTTCCTAAACTACCTTGAGGTAAAAACTCTATCCAGTTGCTGAAGATCTAGCTCAGGATCAAGTCTTGTAACGTGCATTTAACCATTTTCATCAATTTTCATTCATCTGTACACAGCATACACCTACATGTATGTTAAGATATCCTGTATGTAGATTTAATTTCACAGGATGCTTGCAACAAATCATAATAATGTATTTACAACCACTTAATAAACCTTTGAGGGTACTTAACATTATAATTTTGAAATATGAAATTACTGACAATTGAAATAATTTGCTACTATAATGTTTTCAAATCTGATACTGAATATCTGGTGTCACCATCAGAATTAACAGAATAAGGCCGAAAACCACCAATCATCAAGTTTTCTCATGCTTTAATTCCATACTATGGTGAGGTGGCTCCTGGTCTGTGGTCTGGCATTGCTAGCAAGTCAAAGTGGAGAAGTTATAAAGTACCTTGTATGGGGGAATCACACTTGAAGTGTATAGTCCACTGCCTTTAAAAAAAAATCTTCTTCGTCAAAACCACTCTTCAAGAGGAAGTTTAAGAGAGTGAGTGAGAATGAGACAGAGACAGAGACACAGGGAGGGAGGGAGGGAGGGAGAGAGAGACAGAGCATTTTTGTTAATTCTTAATGAGTAAAAGTTGCAAGGTGGTCTACATGCCCCTAAGGGTTAATATGCATGCACCCTTTTACATCTACATGAAAGTTTTTTTCGTTGTGTTGACAGTTATATTGGGCTAACAGGACCACGCAAAGGTCACAATTTTCAGTGGTGTGGTTCGACCAGTTTCATGTCCCCCCCCCCCCAAGACTCATCAGGAACTGTTGGGGAGATGATGCGCAACCTTTTTATACACCAGAAAGTGATATTTCTATTGTTATGTAAAACACGTTTTTGTGATTATGGAACACAGAGGTCCGGGCTTTCCGTGACAGTGATCGTCACGTTGAGCAATGATTCAAATGTATGTCGCATCACCGTCGACAAATTCTGTGTTTACTGTTAGTACACTTGAGAGGGTCAATTGGTGTACTTTTGGTGCATTGAGTGGTGAAACGGTGTTCTCCCAAGAACCCTGAATAAGGAGTTAAAGACTGTGTGACTACACAGAAATAACGTGTATTTATATTAGATTAGGCAGTCTGAATATCCAAAAGGAATATTTTTTTAAAATGTTTTTAATTATGTGTATGATATTTTGTCAAATTCTGGAACCCCTGGCAGTTATTTCTGATGGCTGTCCCATGTTGAAATGCTTGTTCCAGCTATGACCACAAACAGGAAGACACTGTTGCACAAATTCTAATTCAACTACCACTTCGGACATTTCTACATATATACATGTACATACATATTGAATAGAAGAAATGTTCCTGAGGTCTTTGAATTGTTTTACAGTTACTTATTCACATAATAGACATACACAGGTACAAATTGAGTAACAACCTGTATTTTCAATGACTATTAACAATTGCGATGGGACTTGCTGACTTGTATGTCGGTCATTATTGACCGTCACACCATAGGGGTTAAGATATCTCAAGCATATAACACGCCACAAAGGTCTCCAGCAAACAATTATAATGTGTACTTAGTGTATAATCTGCTCTCTTATTGTGTATCACTGTGGACAAGGCATTGGTCAGTGGTTTTTTGTATTGCAAGGGAATACAAGCACCACTGAGCACACCGGGCAAGGTGGGACTTGAGCGAACGCTCCTTTGACGAATAGTCTGGCTGTGCCGTCTTCATCTTAAATCTCCGCAAATATTACAAAGAAAACTGAGGACTTTAAACAGTAGGAGTTTACCATGCAATCCAGGTGGCTCCACAAATCGATTGTGTTCCCTACAGTATCATGACTGTTTAACTTGTCACAGTAGGGCCAGTAGGCAGTGTTAACCCCGATTAAAAAAAAAAAAAATGAAAAACAAAGCTTGACTTGACGCAACGTATGTAGCCTGGTATTCTGTTCTGACAGCTTCCAGGGAAACCCAACTCCCCCGTTGTATGCTATGGTGAAAAGCTGATGGGGTAGAATACCCATCAAAATAGCATGCCCCAGGTCAACAGCTGTCCTTGGTGTGGGTTATATGCCAAGCAAAGCTGTTGACATGGAGGTGAGGGTTAAAGCAATGGGGTAGCCTTGTACTGAAAATGAACTGTTGGGACATAACAGGTGTGCTGGCATAATCGGTGACCTGCCACAACTAACCCAAGGGTACAATTTTCATTGTACTTCCATGTTCTACATGGCGTAACAAAAACTATCTGTGCGACCCATATGATTGTGAAAATGGCTTGGGGCGATTCAGTTTCCCTACTGGGAGTTTCTCATCTGATCTGTCAGGACTGTCAAACTTCTTTTCTTTACATGTCAAGCACTTTCCAGCCCATTTACAGTCTTGATCCACAACTGCCATTGAGCCCAACTTTAACCCCTTCACCTTTAAACCAGCCAGTGGTCAAATGTCGTCTGCTTCAATGTTTCAATTTGAATTTCAACAGTAATAAAAATCAATTTGAATGAGAACTGTAGACAAAGACTTATCAAGATAACATGTCCCAGGTCAACAGCTTTCCTTGGTGCAGGCTGGGAACCAAGGAAAGCTGTTAGCTTAGTCTGAATTCAAGGGGAAAGGGCTAAATTTAAGCTTTTTTTTAACAATCAAGAATATATGTAACTTTAAATCTGTTTGTAATTATCACATTTATGATGTGTTGAGTTGAAAAATCAAAAGGACTTGTGTTGATTGCCATGTTGGTGATAATCAAAACAATAAACAATAAAGATGATTCACTCATGCATCAGCTTTTTGTTTTAAACATGCAAATAAAGGCAATTATTTCTCAAAGGTAGGCATGTAAGAAACAAAAAGTACAACTGTATGACAACTACAGAAAACATACAGTGACAGGTTAGCTTATGGAGAGTAAAGAGTTTGCACTGTGGAATAGGGTAATGACTACTACAAAATGGTTCTGGACAAAAAGACACGCATACAATACGTGGCCCTCCTTATTAAATTCTGTGGATTTTTGCTTGGAAACATCATGAAAACTAAAAAAACTGATCGACTCATACCTGCACTGTTATGTTTAACGACTGTGCAATGATGGACTCTGTCCTCCACAGTCTATACTTGAAAACTGAAGTGGACACAACAGAGATACAATGAGATGACCAATTAAACCTGTGAGCATTTTTCTTATCTGCAGTGAAACTTGCATCAGAAGCTGTAAGTGAGCCATATGCCACAGCATTGTGGACTCGCATTGATCCATGTATTCCCAGGTCTTTACAGAACCCATAGGCAGCCCAATACCAAACAGGCTTCCCTGGTTGTTATCTCACTTTCAGAACATTTCCTTTTCATGACTGCTCACGCATACCCCAAGCTCTCCTGTCCATGTTACTTAAATTTCTGTATGACACCCATATTTTGTATACAAACTAAAATTTTGAGAAGTCTATGTTAAACCAATGGAAGTGGCCTCTTTTTTTTATTTGTTTATTTTATTTTTTGCTCCACAGGAGTGTATTACCAGTTCCACTCAGAATGATCAATCTGATGGTCAAGATAGCTCGTACTTCAAGTTTCCCAGAAGGTAAATGTGTCGGTATGATCATATCATCAGTAAACAGATTCACTAGAATCTACAGGTATAATGACGTTCCTTTCATCACATTAGTAAGGTGCTTATCTGTGATAAAGAAATGAACGACTGACAATACATACACTGTTAAAAACCTACTTTTGATTTTGGAATGTTTTGGGGCTTAAGCTGCAACAAGTGGAAAATATAACCACACTTGTTTCCCTGTAAGGCTAAACAAAATTATTTGTCTGATCTGCACAAGCTATTATATATGTAATTACATTCCTACACAGGATGGACCCCACTGAATCAGGGCACACCCTCTGGTATGAGAGTTGGAAACTCGAGGCCACCGTGAAATGAGACTTTCTTCCAGTTATTTCCTGCCTGCATAACTTCCCTTCTCTCTACCAATACTATCATCTACATCATACTGCGAGGAAAGAATAATCTAGCACTTTGGCCATTTTTACAGACAATTTCAATTATGATAGAAATAATAAGAAAATTTTTCACAAATACTCTTCTGACAATATACCATGATTTTAAAAAATCAAAAAAATGCACTGGACATGTTTATTTTTCAATTTAAAACACAATATATCATTAGATGGCAAGAATTTTATCATGCACCAGATCAGTTGAAGGCAGAAATTAAAGCTTTCATAAACAAACTGACTTTGGACCTTTATCCCACTACAAGGGTGAAGCCAACAAGTATTTCTGTTTTTCTTTGGCTCATCTCAAGTGGGTCTCAACATCAACAGAAAAGCAAGTTCAGATAGCATAGGCATGTGACACAAGTAACAACACTCTTACTTTAACCCCTTCCTCCTCAAACCAGGGGACCATTCAAGTAAACTGTGGAAATGTTCTAATTAATAATAACATGAAGGAAAAAACATTTGAGCATCATATGCGAGACACGCCAGAAGAAAACGGCTCAAGAAAATAGCTTTTCTTGGGGTGCATTGGGTGCTAAGCATCCAACCTGCATCAAGAAAAGTGGCGGGGTTTGTCTTCATTACAGTTGGGAAAGTATTAATTTCCATTTCATACAAAAGCCATAGGTTTTTTCACTGTATGTTGACAATACAATTCGGCTGACGGAAATCAGAATTAAGGAAAGCAGGTAGTAGTGGGTCTAAGTTAGTCAATTATATAATTATATTATCATGGTAAAATCTACATGAAATTTAATTTCAATGAACTTTGTTTTTAATCCCACGCGGGTATGTACATGTACATTGAAGCTCAAATAAAAAATATTGAGCAATTCATGAACACATTTTTCTTTTGCCAGCTTTTATGGCAGATCTATACAAATCATGGAATTTTATCTAGGCATTGCACAATAACTTTCAGTTCAAACAATCAACACATAGAATTGTGTATATGTATGTACAAGCCCAAAGATAGTGTACAATTAGACAAATAAATAAAGGAATACACAGTACGGATGTACAGTGACACAGATGAACATAGAACTGTTTCTTAACTCTTCTTGCATAAGTTTCAATGATTATACATATCAGAAAAAAAAACCTAAATCCATGTTCCCCGTGCAAGTCTAAAATACAATGAGTTATTATATACAAATAATTAATGTCAATTTTTTTCATTCACTGAACAGCTGACAAACCACATCACAGATTGCCCAGTTTTCTCAAGACTCCAAAATACAAATATAATTTGTGTATAAAACAACCAACCATACCTTGGAAAACCATGTTTGTGCATTTTTATACAGAACGCGTTGCTTTGACACATTCGTAGATTTACACAACAAAGAGCTACACTTAGTGTGTCTCAATTGACAAAAGCTTCAATTATCAGAAAACTGTCAGTGCTTCTTAGCCCAGTCCCACTTAGCCTTTTCAGTGCCAAGTTTTGACTGCACAAACCGCTTTCCTTGGAGCACTCTGGCCCTACACTGGGTGTGATGTTCCCACATGGGCCTTTTTTATGGTCTCTGTGTCTTATTGTAACCGTAGGCATGCTGGTACTTGCATGAAAGGTCAGTTTACAAAGAATCTAAAACCAGTATACATAAGGCGATGCAGAACATAGCAATTTTGTTGCACTTGACAGTAAAAGAGTTCGGTGCCCCGCCCACTTTTCTGGCATATAAAATTTTA
Organism: Hermodice carunculata; assembly: GCA_964020975.1. Classification (NCBI taxonomy): domain Eukaryota; kingdom Metazoa; phylum Annelida; class Polychaeta; order Eunicida; family Amphinomidae; genus Hermodice; species Hermodice carunculata. The sequence continues at coordinate 60,776,796 of OZ026620.1, forward strand.
AATAATGTGAGCGCTCTCTATTTCTGTTCACAATAGTATGAAAATATTGATACAAAATTCAAAACTTAGCATCTGAAAAATTTCGTCAGTGCCCAGGGCCCTTAAATAATAATATGGTTCTGGGGTATCATTTAAATCGTACTGCAGTGACAAATGTGCTCCGACAGGATTCTGTTGATGACATTTTTAGTTCCGTCTTATCTGCTGGTGTCCTTTGCCAGCATGAACACTTGAAATAGAACTGTTATAGACAAAGCTTTAGACATGACACTTTCCCTCACACAAATTGTGCATGGCCACCATTAAGATGTGTAGGTGGCGCCACCAGCACACAGACACAAATGTCCTGATATATTAATCTTCTGTTTTATATACACAATACTGATTATCCATGGACCCTGTCCCCCTCCCTTCCCCCCCAAAAAATTAAAATGCAATCTGAGATTGCTGGATCCATGCCCCTCTCTCTCTCCCCCCCCCCCCCCCCTTATAACCTTGCTAATCACAATTCTCGTTTTGGAATGACTGTTGTCTAAAAAAAAGGCCATCACTGTGACCCACATACTTGACCTAGTGACCTACTTTTGTTTCACAACACAACTTCATGTCAAGATATGTGTGTGTGTGTGTGTGAAGTTTCATTACACTAAGTTAAATAGTACAGGAATTATAGCCCAGACATAGATACTTGACATAGTGACTTATGTTTGTTACATGACACACCTTCATGCCAAGATGCACCTGTATGTGACGTTTCATTAATCTAAGTTGAAAGATGGGAATTACAGCCCGGACACCAACCATGGACGACAGATGCAAAGACACATGATAATTGACATGGTGACCTACTTTTGTTACATGACAAACGTTTGGGTCAAGTTATGTGTGTGTATGAAGTTTCATGAAACTAACTTAATAAGTAAAGGAATTACAGTCTGGACATGATTTTACCAGGATATACCGTTGTTGGCCCAGATACTTGACCTGGTGACCTACTTTCATGGCATGACATACCCTTATATCCAGATGCACCTGTGTGTAAAGTTTCATCAATTGGAGTTGAAGGAGAAGCAAATTATGGCCCGGACATAAACAGCTGTATTCCAGTTTTATATCAAGGCCTCACCATGACCCAGATGCTTGACCTAGTGACCTACTTTTGTTCCATGATACCACCTTATGTCTAGATGCACCTGTGTGTAAAGTTTCATTAATCTAAGTTAAAGGACAAGCAAATTATAGCCCAGACACGAATAGCGGGCAGATGGTGAAGAAAGGCTTTACTATATGCCCCTGCTCCAATAGGAGAGGAGCATAAAAAGTTGCAACTGAAAAAAAACTAGAAATGGAATTTGACTGCTTCTCAGGCAAGACAAAGTCCTTCCACAAGGGAGAAAGCAAGTAACTCTGAGGTGCTTGTACACAAGTCTGCAAGCCCAGTCTGATGTACCACCCCAGCTGCCCCTGTGATTGCCTGCGAAGCACACCCGAATCTCGCTTTGCAAAGAGCAATACCTGTGATCATGCAGACAAACCTGCCTGAGCCAGATTGTCACACATAGAGGGACCTTAATCAAAAGGCCATCAGAGATTTGAAACCGAAAAGATTCTTTATTTCTGACCTCCCAATGACAGACTTTATACATGGAACGATTTTTAACTTCATGCTTGATTTCACATTATCATTTTTTTATGAATCCCTAGATTTTTTTCTTATTTTTAAGAGTCTCCTAGTAGTCAGCAACACTTGAAACATATGCAAGTGATCTAGACTGTTTTTGACACATAACAATTTTAGTAGTTGTTTTATACTGCATTTCTTGTTATCCCCCCTTTTTTTTAACCCAACACAGATAACAAATAAAAACGATCTGCAACATAAATACGTAGCTTTAGAAATCTACTTGGAATACATATTCCCATTTTTATATTTCCAAAAAGTGTTACACTTTGCTCTGCATAGATAACAGGTAAAGAATTTTGTACAAAATTGAAGAGTTGGTGCATCACCGGGCATTCATTCCTTGCTGACCTTGACCTTGCCTTTGCCGTTGGCTGCTGTGGGGGGTGCCTGAGGTTTAGTGAAACGTTTGTGATAATTCTGTGCCATGGAGTTGATGATGGACAGGACAAAGTAAACCACCATCAGCAGAACCAGCTTCTCAAATATCCACGACAACCAACTTGCTTCCTGTAATAGAAAGCATGAAAAAATTTAACACAGGATATAACAAGAACCGTTGTCACTGACAAACTGGATACCCCCCCTCCACCCTTACACACACATATGGGTTCTGTGCCCATGAAACTGAAGCTATGGTCAAGTCAAGTCAAATCAGAGTCCGAGCCAAATGAAGTGTCCAGATATAATGGAAGTAATTTTGAGTTTCAGGTGGCCTGTGAATCGTGAGATATTGTGCTCACAAGAATTGTGCAACAGACTGACAGTTGGTGAAGACAGAAACAGTACAGTGGCGCCCTCTGTTTGCAGCCATTGTCATGACAGGTCACCTGCTCATTGTGGCCACATTTTTCTTGGCTACAAGAGTCAATTTCTGTGTTAGTTTACCTGTGGTGACAGGTCACCTGCTGTATGTGGCCACTTTTTGTGCCAGAAAGGGTGGTGGGCCCAGTTCTTTTGGCAAACTTTCTCTGCTGGAATTTTGATCTTGGTAAGTCATAAACAGATAATTATTTGGGTATGGGTGCTTGCACCAGCAAGTGCTGATTTAAATGGTACACTTTTTGTTACATATGTTGAAACTGTTTAGTTTTTGAACACAGACTATATAACCCTGAAATAGGTCTCTAGTGAGTAACTATCAGAACATGTTTCAGAGCCTGAATGTGTATCCCTAGTGACCACAAAATAGGAGATTAAAACAAAATATCTGAAGATGTAGGTTACATGGTGTGTTCTACGTACCCCACCAACTTGAGCTCCAGGTTTATGGTGCAGTTTGGCCTTTTGTTTCTGTAAGTATTCCTTAAATGGCACCTGAAGGGAGGGGCCAAAATGGGGGATATGTCTGGAAAAAAAACAACAACACAAATTTAGTCAAGGTCTTAGAGATACCTTCCAAACAAGTGTATTCTTCTTGGCAACCTCTGGAACACAACTCTGATTTAAAGGAGGATTTCAAAATGAGAGCAAAGGGAAAATCAGCTTTGGGGATTTGCATCTTCACGATATTTAAGTCAGTATAAAATCAGAAGGGAGGAAAAAGTTTAATCTGTCCTTATTCAAACTTCCAGCTTATAACTCCGACAGAAAAATTAAAAAACATTAAATTACTAATGAAGATACTAATCACACTGGCCAAGAGGACAAATTATAAATCAGTTTTTAAAATCTGATGACTTCTAGATATTATTGAAAACATTTACAATGTGGGTACATGCAATTCAAATGTTGTAATTCAAATGTTGAACACACTCTTACTATTGGGCAGAGGTCAACCAAGGAAAGTAAAAGGTCAACTCACTTGATCAAATGAACCACGTGTTCCACATGGCGCTCACTGAATACAAATATCACAAACAATTTCTGAAAAAAAAGTAAAGATACATTGACAATCCAAGTATTCAGCTGTATTTTTACATCACGGTGAATTAATGAATTATATTCAAAATCTATTACCATGTGTTCCACAGAAATATTTTAGTACAAGATAAAACAACATCATCAGGATAATATTTTTGACCATTTAGCCATAAAGAAACTGTCTAACTGTCTACAGTGGTACCTGTCTTGAGAGACCCTCCAATGAGAGACTGCATATCTTTTTAAGATTGCTCTCTCAGAACACTGTGCTACTATCTTTTCCATGTTATTATACCTCTAATGAAAGACCACCTGTTTTGAAAGAACACATTTTCACCTGCCCTAGGGGCAGTCTCTCATGACAGGGACCATTATATTTGCTTTTTCAATACTAAAAATGCTATCACTTGTTTTGAATAATTTACAATTGCATTCTATGGAAAGCTCGGTGTAGTAGACATAACAAACCAGTTACCTGTATGTGCATCTTAATGATGGCTTTGCCTATCAATGTGGCTCCAAAGAAGGTCCAAAAGGGAATTAGGAAATGACCACATGTGATACCAGCGAGATCAAACAGGGGGTTGGGAATCTGAAAAGGAGCACGCACAATTTAAGACTTTGCTATAAACAGTGTTCAACCATAATATCCATGCTCAATTAGCAGAGTTCTGTCACTCAAATCAGTTTTACATCAATCTTCAAAAAGTAGCTCAGTAGCTTCACAAAATGACAATCTATTCATGGTCTCCAGTCCAGTTTTCATGCACACAAGGATTTGGCATCATGTTCAACAATCTTGGTATTATAAGGAGTACATGCTTTTAGTTTCTTGATTTGTGCCAGTCTCACTTTTGTTTACTCTCAAACTTCAATAAGCTGGGCTAGCGCTAAGCATTAGCCAGTTAGCCACTGGTTAAAAAAGATGTGAACTGGCTAATCGTTTTTGTCATCAGTTAGCCAAACTAGCTAAAGGATGTAGCATATATAAAGTAAGATTTTACACATGTAAAATGTGGCTACAAGTTTTAAATTCATTAGAAAATGATCATTACACCTAAATCTGGTTCTTTTTGGCAAATAAAATATTCTTAATTTTTGGTAAAAAAAATGGCTCATGCAATAAAATCCTTGGAGCTAGCTCCAAGTAGTACCTCCAAAATTCAATTTGGCTAAGTCTGGCTAATAAGTTAATACCTAATTTAGCCAGACTGGCTAAAGCAATAAATTTTATAGCTCCAGCCCAGAATAACGTATTATCATGACCTTTAAACACCAATTACAAGTTTATCAATCTGCTGTGGTCACAACTCTAAACACAGCTGTAAGAATTTAAAGGTTAACATTCGATGATGAAAACTTTGATAATTGTTAAAGTGGCATCATTAAAAATATTTGCAACATTAACAGAAAGATATTTTGAATTTTCCAAAATACAGTTTCCACACATAATTCAAGAAAATTTATAACAAATACTCATCACTGCAAATGACCCCCCAACAGAAAGGTAATTTCCTTGTTAATATACCTACAGTGACTTTCGCCTGCTGTATGTGGTCATATTTTCTTGGCAGAAGGGGTTGACCATTTACAGCAGGTAATACTTTACATGCATTAGAATCCACGGCAATATTCATACAGCTATCCTAAGTTCTCTATTAAACTGCCACAGAAAACCTGAAGAAGTGACGATATTGTGGCAGTGGAAAGATGAGAGGTGACCACCATGGAGGGTTTGATACTTACGGATGCACACAGCAGAATGCCCAGAAACCCTACTCTTTGCACCAAATCATGTACGGCCACTTTGGCTTTTTCCATAAAAGACTGCAATCACAACATAATCGTCATCAAATTGACAGACACATTTAACAATTCTATACCTGTGAGCAATCATACTGTTGTCTTTCTTTGTTGAATGTCTTTCACAACTGCCTCGGTTCAGATTGGCTTCTTAATACCAGTACATGTAATACATCATGCTAATGTTAAAAATCGACACGAATACACACATGTGTAAAATTTGTAACCTATACAGTCATTAAAGAGAAATATATTGGGTTTGACTTGATTACATTTTGTGAAAAAAAGGTTTCTTGATTAGAGGGGGAACACTTTGTCAAACCACCAAGGTCTGCTGTAGAACATGGCAAAAGTTGCTTGTGGACTAATTCTAAAAGTAGAAAATAGATCTGTCATTTTTACACTGACGTCCTACAAATTTTTCCCACTCAAATCATCAAAAAGTGCCCAGATGTAAATTGTCTTCCGCTTTAATATTTTTATTTAAATTTCATGCACACAAACAGAAAATATTTTTGTTGAGAATTGTAGGTAAGACCTGTAATGATGGAATGATGCAGGCCAACCACTTTCCTTGTTAACCACTGCCAAGGAAAGCTGTGGAATCAGTCGTACCCAACCGCGACAAGGAAAGCTCTTCACTAAATCTGATTTTGACCAGGAAAGGGTTAATAAACAGTCTGTATGAGGACAATGAGACACAACTTTAACTCTTTCAGTGCCAATCACATCCAAAGTCGATCTACTTAAGTCAGACAAGTCTGAATTATTATTAGGATCCCAGATTCACATTCCTCGTAAAAAGACCTTTCATTCAAATACCAGTATGCCTATAGTTCCAGAGAGAAAAGCTGTTGACTTAGTTCAAAATTTGGCAGTGAAAGGTTTAAATTAACTGCAGCTCCACCAACATCCTTATATAAGCATACAGGACCCGGAAAACCATCACCATGTGGCCCCAGATGGGCTGCTATATGAGAGGTCCTTCAAGGTGGACTTTGCCAGCAGGGTATACAAGTTTTACCCACATGTTAGCACCACCACCTATGTGGCTACAGCAAATTAGGCCCAAGTAAGATCTCTCACCAACTGCCACGTAAAAATGACAAAAATATTCACATGAGCCACACCTCAATGAGAAATAAATGAATAAATAAATAAAATAAATAAATAAGCCCATTCCCTACTCTGTATGTGTAGATACATTAAAAAGATAATCTTTAAGCGTTTGGATATACAATTATTTATACATGTGGGAAAGTAGGTCTAGGTGTAAAATAAATGAGTCAAAAGTAAACAAAGCAGCTTCCTGAGGATGTTTTACATGCTGGGTAAAACCACTTGAGCATATACATCTCCCCTCATTTTAACCCTTTCCCCTGAAACCAGCCAAAACCAGCTGGTGGCCAGGTGTCGACTGCTTCAATGTTTTTGACCAATTTCAACAGTAATGAAAACAATTTGACTGAGAATTGTAGATGCGACAAATCAAGATCACATGCCCCAGGTCAACAGCTTTTTTGGCATCAGTTGCACACTTAGCACCCAACCAGACCAAGGAAAACTGTTGACTCAGTCTTAATTCAAGGGGAAATGGGTCAAGAGTTTGTCTTCAACCAAGTGCTTGGACTAGATTTCTCAGAAACAATGGACTATTGTACCTCCCTATTCTTAGGTTGTCAAGATGCTAACTGTGCACAGACTTTATTCCTTTGATCAAAATATTAACTCTTTCAGTGCCAATCAGATCTAAAGTAGGTCTACTTAAGTCAGACAAGTCTGAATTATCATTATGATCCGAAATTCATATTCCTCATATAAAGACCTTTCATTCAAGTACCAGTATGCCTGTAGTTCCAGAGAGGACTTCCCAGGTCAACAGCTTTTCTCGTAGCGCAATGGGCGCATTGTGCCCACTGCGCGACGAGAAAAGCTGTTGATTCAGTCCAAAATTTGGCAATGAAAGGATTAAAGAGAAAATGCAATGATTTATGTCTTCAAAGTATTGCATGTACATGTAATATAAAAAAGGTTTTACGTATACATGGTTGCATAATCTGTTTTTCCGCGGTTACTTCATGAGGCAAATCCTGTTGAAAGCAAGTGATCTTTTGCTTTCTATGATTTGTAACCTGTACTACACTAACAGCCACATTCATGCACTATATATCTGCCACAGATAAAATCCATTATATCATGTGCAAGCCAATGGCAATTAGATACAAAAATGAGTACAGGTTTGGGTGCAGACCTGCCTAAATCAAGTACATAATCCTGTAGAACAACTTCAAATCAACATACTAACAGTTGGGGTGAAACTTCTATGCACCGCGGGTGACACAATAGAAATTATGTTTCAGTGAGTTTAGCTATCTATATGCGGCACTTGTAAATACGTCTTACACGTTTCAGACTGCAAGTAAACTTCTCTTGCGTGATTAAAGTTTGTAATGGGAACCCCTAACCCACCTTATGTCTGGGTCAGTAACTTTACTCATGATGCGTCTGCTCACAAGAGGGCGCTACACATCTTGACTGAAGTTACTGATTAACTCCATGCCAGGCTGGTATATTCCAAGAGGTGAAAATGCTGGGGAAGCCAACTAAAATAAACCAAGTTACCATGGAAACACACTGAGATCAGGGGTGGGTCCTTACATTCAACTGGCTCTTGGGATAACAAAACTCATGAACCAAAGTAGGAATAGAATACAAACCATTTGATGCTGTTCACAACAGCCAGCACATGAAACAGGAAAACATTTAAGCATCAAAATCAAAGTACAGCAAATTAGGACCACAGAAGCCAAGCTCTATGAACAGTCATTTACCCTGTGCAACATTTCTCCCCAAATCTGCCCCTTTTTTTCTGCTCATAAATCATACCCATATTTGGGCGGCCAAATTGTTAACATTATGTACTTTTCCACCATTCACTCCACTGGTGACAGGCTACAACTCCCTGCTCCACAGACTTATCATTTTCTCCACTTACATGCAGACAACATGGTAAAAGCTTGAATGGCAGTAAATTTGTTCACACAGAGAAACCAAATTTTCTGCAAGTGCACAGTAAGTGAAACTTAAGAAAGTATAGGATAGAACTGTGACATTAATCTTTTGATAGCACTGTGATACCAGGAAGTATAGGATAGCACTGTGACATCAATATTTTGATAGCACTATGACACCAGGAAGTATAGGATAGCACTGTGACATCAATATTTTGATAGCACTGTGATACCAAGAAGTATATGATAGCACTGTGATACCAGGAAGGATAGCATAGCACTGTGACATCAATAAGGACATGTAAGCACTGTGACTACATCAGTCAGGATACGACAAGACTAGAATATCTGGAATGATATGATAGCACCCTGACATCGGGCAGGATATGACAGTACCATAGCACCAAAAGAGTGACACTGACAGCATCAGAAGTACATGTAGCGAGTAATGAGACCGTACTGTATGAGCAAAAGAAGTGGGGCTTAAGCCTGCCAGAGGTCTGAGGGCCTGAGATATCAAACCAAACCTTGTTTCTGGTTGAAACTGGTCTTCAGTGAAAAATATAATTGGCACAGAATAGATATACAGTGGAACCTCCTTAATCCGAACACCTTTGACGCCAGTGAGCTGTTCCGATTAATGAAGCATCTGGATTACTGAATCACTATTCCTTGAAATGAGCAATTCTGTTCCAGGAGAAGTGTTCAGATTAATGAGACATACGGATTAATGAGGTTCCACTGTATAAATACATTAGATAAAGCTCAGACACTTGCTGTTCCACTCACCAGCTCTGAGGGATGCATTTGTTTCTCTGCCACCAATTCCTCTATTTCTTGCTCTTCTTCGTCTATTTGCCCAGACAGCCGTGCCGCCCGTGCCATGAAATATGGTGGCAGTTCTCCTATAGCTGTGCCTGCCCCCTGGTATACAAAAACACGTCATGTAAATGTCATGTGCATTTGTACAAGTTTACTTGACAGATGCACAAAGATGCATAAAACAAGAGGACTGTGAGAGTCCTGTGCTCAGCTAACCTTGTATGCAGAGACCTGGACCTTATAGAGGAGTAAAAACTTATGTAATATGAAAGTGCCAGCTTTAAAACTTAAGTTATCATGCAGAAATTACAAACAGGATAATTGCTCAGTAACCTTGCAAATAAAGTCAAGTCCAGGTTGTCCATTTTCTAATAGATTTAACAGAGCATCAGTCTTGTTTAATATAAAAGTGCCATCTTCAAAACTTTTTAGATTATCCTGTGGAAACAAAAGACAAAATTAATGCTCAGTGACTTCTGGATCAAAGAAGGGATTGCTGTATGAATGAATTTTATTTAACTATATGAAGAGGCATAAAAAAGATAAACATTCAATCTTGGCTGTATTAAAAACAACGTCATGCACCTTTGCTTTGCAAATGACAGCAAACCTTATGCTTCTAATAAATTTTGAGATATTTGTTTAAAAATATTTTGTTTAAAATGCAGGTACTTGACCACATGGTGGGTGTTTATCGAGAATGACCATGAACTTCACTTTACTCTGTATTTTTTGTACTTACCCACATAAATGCTTCTAAACGCACTTTGCTCATGATGGTCCATAAGGACATACTTGTTCCCTCTGTCTCTGGGCAGATGATACTGACAACACAATATACATCTTCGTCATTATATACAGACTATCTTTCACTTTTTTAACCCCTCTTTCCTTAAACTGGTCAAAACTGGATTGTACTTAAATGTCTGCTTCAATGTTTTTGACTGATTTCAACAGTATGGAGAAACAATTTGAACAAAAGAACGGTAGATCTGTATATGCGATCTATGAAGATGTCTCAGGTCAACAGCTTTCCTTGGCATGGGTGGTACCCAACCCACACCACGGAAAGCTGTTGCCTCAGTCTTAATTTGAAGGGAAAAAGTTTACTCAATGTATACTATATACATTAATTTTTTTCCATAAGCTGGAATCATGGGAATTACCATCACTAAACTCATCTTTGCATTATTCCACTTCTAATGACTGCTGGGCTACAATGTGAAAAACTTTTCTTTTTTTTTTAATTGTGTGTGTGTTTTTGCTTTTGGTTTTTGTTTTTTTTTAATAACCAGGCTATATATAGATAGATAATCATCATTTCTGCATTGCCAGGTAGTCATAATAAAGTTTTCTTTTCTTTTTTTATTTTTTTTATTTTTTAACTGTGTTGTTTCATTTTTTCATTGTTTTTTTTAATATCCGGGATCTAGATAGATAATCATCATGTTTGAATTGCCTGGCAGTCAAACTGCATCTCCAAAAGGGCAGCTGTAGCATGACTTGTCAGACAATGCAGAAACCACTGACCATGGTCCTTAGCAGCAGTGTCTGGAGAAAGTCAAAGTTATGTCAGCTAGCATAACGATCAAGAAACTGTTTCAGAACAAGTAGACAATTATTTATGTCCTAATAGTTGTCCTGCTTTCTAGAATTATGTAATCCCGCTGTTTTTTAACAGAATTCATCATTTTTAAAACTTCTGGCTTATTTCACGTAAGCAAATTTTCTTCTGCAGAAACTGAAAAATACAATATCAGTAACATGCCCAGATTCAGGGAAAGAGTTGTATATATTCATTGATACAAAGCACTAAAATATCGAACATGTCGGCAAAATTATAATGATATACCTTAGAAAGTGCAAAATCAAAAGAGACAATAGACACCATGATTATCAGTTATCTACGTAACAGCAAACTACAAAGTTTTACATGTATAAACTGCAGCATTTGGCCACAGAAGTTTCATTTTTAGGCCACATTATTTGCACGTGTTGGTCACACCATTTGAAAAAAATACATGTAATTGCAGACAACAGGAGGGTCTTTTTTAACCAGTGGTCAGTAAAATATTCAGACAGTATATCAGTAATCTTGTTTGTCAACTTCCTGATGTTGTAACCACCTTCTTCTAGTTCACTTCCGTTTCATTTAACATTTTATATTCCATATTAAGACCACTTGCTCATATCAATTTTTTTCTATTTTTGTCCAGTTCTCTCTCCTTTTGGCATTTTGAACTCTTTAAATGCCAAAATTTTTAATGACTCGACAGCTTTTCTCCGGGTGCCCCCCGGAAAAGCTGTTGACCTGGGGGATTCTCTCTGGAACTATAGGCATATTGGTACTTGAATGAAAGGTCTTTTTACGAGGAATATAAATCTGGGAAGGCAACGATAATTCAGACTAGTTTGACTTTAGTAGATCAACTTTGGAGGTGACTGGCACTGAAATAGTTAATCACAAGATTATGCTGTATATTTAAACTAGAGCTACTGCTGCAAGGCAGTAGTGACTTACTCATCTGGATATGGCGGAGATGGGAAATCTACAGACATGCATTCAAAGGCTGCCAGGGTAACTGCTGCTATATGTGGACCCTACAACACAGAGAAAACAATGGTCACACCTGATTTATACATGGAAACATTTGCATTTCATGAAGGCTTGTCCACAAAAACAAGATGACACAAAGCCACTTGCCTATACCGACTAATGAATTTTCATAATGCCTTTTTCTTGGTGGTGGTGGTGGTGGTGGTGGTGGTGGTTTGGGGGGGGGGGGGATTTTAAGGACAAACAACTGACTTATTAAATAAATTACCAAAGCACAGATTGACTGACCTGCTTTTCTCCTCCCATCAGTCTGTGCAATTATCATGACTCTAAGGTCCCATAAATGTTTAGCTAGGCACCTGTCCATCTGTCATTTGGGTGGATATTCATAGTATTTGGGCAAAAGAAGCAAATTACAAGTGGGTAAATTTTAAAAGCTTACCTTTTTTTCTTAGATACCATAAAGTTACCTTTTTTTTCATCAAATTTTGGCTCTAAAACACACCGGAATGGACTATTTTCTTTCGTTGTTTCAAAATCTTCTTGGGGTTGGGCGGAGGCATGTCACCACACCTTCAGTACAGTAGCAGCACTTTGCACCTTTGGCATTCATCCAGGTCCCATTCTTCTCATAATTTGGACTGGCAGAAGAAAATTTCTGGTCAAGAGCCAGGGTCCCATCAGTTCATTGCTGCCTTATGATAATATCAACTTGGTCACAAATGTGACTGGATGGATGCACATTCTACTAGCCTATGTAGAAAGCATAATGTCTCCACCCCCCCCCCCCCCCCAACAGGAGGACACCATGGTGAAATGTTGAATATAGAAGTTGCCACATACTGCTGCAGCACCATGGCCAAAAACATACCAACATTTTACATCTCTCATACAAAGGGCAGGAGGGTATCCCATGGGTGTACCAACAAGCTATATGGTGGATAACATCCACAGCGATACTGACAAACATATGGCCACACACACCTAGTTATTGTTTACCATGTGACCTACAGGTCTACTTGCAAATTATGTCTGTAGACACATGTATATATAGCTGTCTGGATAACAAAATGGCTGTTATATAAATAACACTCTGTACATGTCCATATAGCTTTATTAATCAGTCATACTGCTGCTTGGATTGCACTTGGGATTTTGTTTTCTTAGCCAACTTGGCTAAAATCACTTGAATCTTTTAGCCAAACTTCAATTTCATTAGCCAAATTCACCTCATATCTTCAAACATGCTATATGTAATAGGCAGCAGTTCAATGATAAAACAGTAAAACTGACTTTGAAGCTACTGAGCAACAAAAATTTCTTAAGACAATTTTGCTCAAAGCTTTTAAATTCTTTTAGTTAAATTCCACAATTATTAGCCTAGAGCTAATTGGCTAATGGCTAGCACCAGCCCAGCTACTGTAGCACAATACTAGCTGGCCTTTGGTGCTGTACTCACAATACAACTGAATAAACAGCCATATGGCAATAAAGACCACAGTGTTGTAATGGACAGCCATATACATGTAATCAAAACGCTCATATATAATTACTTATCAGCTTTAGGGCAACAAAGTCATATAGCTCTGATGCTGCAATTACCAGCCACATGGCTTCATTTGCTGTGTTCAGAGACCTGCCACAGAATCTATGGCAGCTGTCTGCTGTACTCTACTGGACAACTACATTGCTAGAGCCATACACTGCACTTACATGTTACAGTGGTAATACAGATCCACTCAGTGCTGCACTTACCAGATATAGAAGAAAGGTATGTAGGCCGGTACCCAGACCAACTGATGACAGGATACCAAGCCCCACCCAGTAGGAACACCACAGGAACTGCTTATGGAATATGGATACATACTGAAACACAGTAAAACAAACTAACATGTACAGTATTGTCACAACATACACCATTCCATAGCAGTCATTTTTTCCCATATATTTGGCGAGAATTACACCTTCAAATTTCTCATAAAAGAGTTTTGATCAAAGCACCAGCATGAAGATCTCAAGTTTCTGTTTTTTGTTTTGTTATTGTTCATAGAGTGGACTGTCATGCTACAGCTGCCTTGTGGCAGTGGGCAAGACTGCCTGCCAGAAACACAGCCACTGACCCCAGTCTTTTCCAACACAGCGCTAAATGGCTCGAAGTCTGCACTATTAATCTAATTGTCAGAGTAAAAAAAAAAACGCAATGCATGTGGTTAAAATCTTATTTTGAAGAGAAAACATGCAAAACAGGATAACTGTAAACATGAATTTCATCATATACCGAGCCAAGGGAAGGTCTGTTTCCCTGAAAATTCTACAGTATTAATTGAAAAAAAAAAAATTAGCTGTCCTACCTACTTAAGTGCCCAATCCCACCTTTTCTGACTTATGCAAAGCTATAATGATGTCTTACACATGTATTTCAAATGAATATATAATAATTTCAATAGCATATCGCTCTGATTTTCCCAATGTAAGTGTAACTGGACCACTCCTCACTGACACACTGGATCCCCTGCTTTGCATACATATGGGTCCTGTGACCTTGAAAATGACGTCAAGATCACCAAAATATAACCAGGTCAAGAAATAGTGTCAGGGTTTAACTGGGGTAAATTTGGAGTCTGATATGAGCTGTGAACCATGAGATACCTTGCTCACAAGGATTCTGCTACAGGCAGTCTGACCAGCTGACAGTTTACCCCTCAAACTTTAAATTACTGGTAGGACTATAAAAAGGAGCCCCATTTGAGCTCAATTTTCTCAATGCCCACATGAAAGATTCTCCCCATGTTAGAAGAATAGAGGAATGTGACTTCTTACTGGGCTTGACATAGACAGCCGTACAGGTAGGGTATACTGACAGGACTTTCTCTGCTAGTAGTGCCATTGCTGTTTTAATGGCAACACTGGGTTAAGTGATGGTGTTGATGGAGTTTGATGCTCTGCAACACCCAATATTGCTATTCAAACCCTTGCCCTGATAGGGGACAATCTCTTCCTTCTACACTCTACCCCATATTTCTATCTGCAAGTTGATTTGTTGATTACTTTATGCAGTGAGGCTATAAAGTTTATATGAAACTTACAGTATAGATAGGACCGCTCAGTCCGCATCTCAACTCATTTTAGCAACCATTTACTCACTTCCCTTTTTTTTCTTTTTTCTTTTTTTTTTTTTGTTTTTGTTTTTTTTGTGACCCAGTCAATGTGCAACGTATATGAGTATCAACAGCATGCAAGGGGATGGTGGGGGTTATTTTGTCCAAAACAATGATGGACCAGCTCTATGTAAAGTTAAATCGACAACACTGGTATATTGTGTAACGAACAAAAGTGCACTTTGTAATACATGTGCCATATTATAAATGTCATCCCCTTAGGCATCTTTCATCCAACCTTCAAATCATTCCTTTAACCCCCCCCCCCCCCCCCGAGGAATATAGTCTTTAACAAGGGTCCATTTCATCACAGAGTGCATCTGTGACACATATTTTGTGAATCTGCCATCAACCTTGCTTGAGATATAATGGTAATGTACATCTCTGATAGGAAATTTGGTGCAGCAGTAGTCAACCTTTGTTTGAAATGGTGAGGTAACATCATCAAGATGGAGGAACAGAAAGCAATACCACCCAGCATCCTCATGTGCCATTGGTAAAAAGCTATTGCTTGACGTATTTACTGCACAGTGAGGATTAAAAGGGTTAATGCTAGCTTCCCCTACTGAGTAACGAGGGCTAAAGTGGTTAATGCTAGCTTCACCTACTACCATTTGTACCAAGACACCATCTCTTTCCTAAAATGTGGCACAAGGCCTCTGTTTTCACGTAGCTCTCCTGGCTTAGTAGCTCTCTTGGCTTACGTCATGTAAACAAGGATAGATTTCCCTCAGCTTTAACAGTGACACTAAGCAACAGACAGAATGATACACATTTGAACTATCCACACACTACACAACTTATAAGCTAAGATATCATGACCTGACTCAAAGGTATCTCGGTCCAACCCATCCATTCCACAACATTGTCCTATTCATGAGGAAAAATTCCTGTGACACCGGTCTGTTCATACTCTCTCTTATCATCACAGTTCTTTTACAAAGGGGGAAAAAAACTACTATGACACATACTCTCTCATTACTGCTCTCCCTCCAATCAGACCAAAAATAGATTTTTTTTTCTTTTTTTTTTAAAGAGAGAAAAGACAGAAGAAAGAAAAAACTCCATGACATATCTTCTCATACTGTCCCATTACCTTTTCCTGTTCATTTTGGATGTCAGACTCACAAAAAACAAAAACAAATTTTGTTTCCTCCCCTGGAAGCTGAACATATGTTGTGCTGCTGTTGTTTGCCAGAAAGGACTGGTTAACTCCCTTGGGTATTCCATTACCACATAAATTGTTTATACAGGTGTTTCTCTTCACACTAATATTTGCAACAGCACTGACATCAGTCAATTTACTCTCACTGGTTTCATGTTGTGCAAGTCAGGTGTACCTATGTTGGTCTTGAACAGTGCTACACACCTGATACCTGTGTACAACAACTCTTCTCTTCTCTTCAATTTTATTCAAGATACTTCACATAACCCAAGGAATAAAAAAAGTAACAATAGATCAAAAAGAAAAACAAGAGGCCCATGGGCCTAATTCTCTGCGAGCACAGTGGCTATATTGCACCTCTTCATTTTAAAAAAGCAAGTCCTTAAATAGCTTCTGAACATATAAAGCTAATGTAAATTTAGTGTATAATATATCCACCAGATGGCACTTCGCTCCATATGTACTCATAGCCTATTTGTGCAATTCCTGTGATGTATATGGTTGCATGTGCAAAGACAACAATGAGTGAGTCCTTAACTTTATGTCCTCAGTGTCATTGGGACAGAAGATCAAGTTCACCCAGATTACATAATACAAGGGGCCCATAGGCCTGGTGCTGTGGTGACATTGCCATTGATGTCCAAGCTCACCCTGCCATTATAAAATCGCTTCTTTCAACTTTACATGCATGGTGACCTCACAAAATTAAAATTCCAGTGTTGGACATGGTCTATATATCCTAAAAATTTGGCAAGTCTAATCTAATTACTTTTCCAGATATAGAATTTTATATCTTAAAACACATTTTGGCTCATAATTTCCGTCAAATTATAGGTGGCTCCACAAGTAGCAACTAAGACTTTGACCTCCCCCACAATCTCACCAAATTCTGTTCAAGTTTTATAAACAGTTTATGAATACAAAGAGGAAGCTGGTTTTAAATAGGAACCTGGTTCATCATAAAATGCATCTCTGACTAAAATTTGGTCCAGCAGTATTTTTTAGATATCCCAGTGGCGTTATCAGGATTGACGCCACTCAGATGGCCTTCAAATAAATACATCAAAAGTTTCATAAACGGTTAAAAAAATTACCAGAGGAAGCTGGTTTTCAAAAGGAAACTGGTCCATCATAAGGTTCTTCTGTCACAAAAATTTGGTAATGCTACAGTGAATATTTTTTGAGATACGGTAGAGTCATCCCCTTCTGCGCCACTCAGACTGCCTTGAAATAAATATTTGATAAAAGTTTGAAAAAATAATCAGAGGAAGCTGCTTTTCAATAGGAACCTGGTCCATTATAAGGTGCATCTCTGATCAAAATTTGGTACAGCTATGGCGAATATTTTTTGAGATATGGCGGTAACGTGGACAAGATGGATGGACGGACAGACGGATGGAGAAGGGGACGACAATACCCTGTGGCACTTTATGTGCAAACGGTAATGAAACAGATTGCTCTTAAAATAAATGAAAAAATAAATAAATAAAATAAAATAAAATGTATAACTGCTTTGTTTAAACAAAATCATGTAATAACATAATAATGGTGTTACTGTACCATATGTACATAAACAATGAATTGTAAACAATCTGCTTTGATATGTTGCTGTTAAGGATCCACTGAAACTCCTACATGTGTATTCTACAGCATTATCATTTTTTTTTTCACTTTTTGGTCCCTGAATTACATAATCCCACTAGATGGCATCACCAATAATGAAAGGAACCTAAATTTTCATTCATAGAACATGTCCAAAAGATTTCAAAGGTCTAACTTAAAAACTGTAAATGCTACCATGTTGACAAGCAATAACTGTTTATGGACAGATGGGTATGAGCAATCTCATAAGCTCTGTAACCTATGTTCAGCAGAGGTAAAAATTAGTAGTACTCATTTTTAATAAGAAAAGTATGCGGTCCTAAATATTGACATGTCCTAAATGTTGACATTTAAGTCAACATTTAGGACAGCATTTATATTTCCGTGTCATAAGTAGTACTATTTTTTTCCCAATAGTGATGACTCATTCTTTCTCTTTGCAGTGGTCACATCCTTAAAACAATGAAAACAAGAGGCCATGGGCCAAATGCTCTGCTGACCACCATCACCAAAAATCATTTTCTGAAATGTATTCAATTTCAATCCATGAACTTGAAAAACTAATCAAGGTTAGCCATTTTATGCAATATCAAACTTCCACATTATACACATTTGTGGTACATTTGGTATCATTCGACTTATTCTTTATCAAGATACAGTGGTCCCTGTCAGAGACCACCCCAACAGCAACAAAAAATGGTCTTATGAGACAGGTGATCTTTCATGACAGGTAAATTAACATGGGAAGTATAGGACTTAGTAATCTGAAAAGCGGTCTCTCATGAGAAGGTGGTCTCCCATGCCATGGGTCTCTTGTGACAGAGACTACTGTACTGAATTAAATGTTCTTTTCCTTAAGTCCTTAATGACCTTGAAAAATAGGTCAAGGTCACACAGTCATTGCGTCATGGTGACCCAAAGAGTAGGTCACTAAGTAGAATTTCATATTACATGTACATGTACAATGTACGCAAGTGGAATTTTGATCAGGAGGCTCAATTCATTTTTTAATAAGATCTCTTTGCCATTGATGTCCAAACTACACCCAACAATTACAAAATCACTTCGTCCAAGTTAATGGGTCTAGTGACCTCACAAAAATAGGTCAATGTCACTGATCTCACATATCATATTAGCATTGGATATTATCTATATATCCTGTAAATTTAGCATGTCTAATTCAATGATTTTGGAGATATGGAATTTTGTATCTTTCAACACATTTTTACTCATAATATCCGCCAAATTACAGGTGGTGCTAGTTGTATCACAAGCAACTGAGATTTTTACCTCTTCTAAAATCCCACTAAATTTCATGAAGGTCTATGAAAAATTAAGAATGCTGGACTCGCCACAAGATTTTCATATTTTGACCTGTATGTTACATAATACTACACTAACATTGACGGTGACATAGATTTTCATATACTTTATAAGTCTTAAAAGTTACACGGGCCTAAGTCAAAAACTGTGGGGTGCAGAGTATTCGCAATATGAGCCCTATATTCCAACTGGCCATTTGAGCTTGACCTTCAACTCTGATTAAAAAATTGTATGTGTTCAAAACGTGTGCCCCGCATCCAACTGTCTACTCAAATCTGGTAATAACTTTTGAGGTATTGAAGAAAAACAATAAACTTGGACAAAGTGCCAAAGTCCATAATTATTGGGTCACAGTGACCCAAAGAGTAGGTCACCAAGTACAGTTTTATGTACAATGTAATCAAGTGCAATTTTGATTTGGAGGCTCAATTCTCTTTGCCATTGATGTTCAAGCTGCACCCTGCCATTACAAACTCAACTCTTTCAACTTTCCAGGCATGGTGACCTCACAAAAATAAGTCAAGGTCACTGATATTGCATAGCATTCTAGCACTGGACATGGTCTATACATCCTATAAATTTAGCAAGTCTAATCCAATTACTTTTCGAGATACAGAATTTTATATCTTAAAACACATTTTGGCTCATACTTTATATCAAATTATAGCTTGGGCCACTAGTATCATTATCATAAACAACTTAGACTTTGATCTGCTCCAGAATCTCACTAAATTTCAAGAACATCTATATAACATTAATGATGCTAGAGTGGTCACAAGCTTTTCACCGTATATTACATAATACTGTAAGTGGCGCCACCAATATCAAATTTGACCTCAATTTTCATATGCTTGGTAAGTCCTGAAAGTTACATATATGGGGCTATCTTAAAAACTGTGGACTGTATCACACTGAAAAGCAAACTGGTCATGGACGGACAGAAATGATTGATCGCATAAGCTCTGTCACCTATGGTCAACAGAGCTAAAAGGAGTGGGACTAAATATTTCACCTGGGTTGATAAAGCTATACAGTCAAGGCAGGAACAGGTAATACACAGAGAAAATAGTGAGAATGCACGTTTATTGTAATACCTGAACAGAAGGGGAAATAATTTAGGGGAACGATGAATGAAAGAAAGGAAGGGGGTAAGGAAGGGGGGTAAATATTTCACTGGGATGAATAAAACTATACAGCTAAGGAAAGGACAGGTTAAGAATTAAAGCTCATGAAGTAACATCATCACTTTGGAAGCAGAGGGTCGTCATTTCATGGACAAGGCTAGTACTTCTTCGAGAAGGGGTAATTAAGGTAGGCATGCACGCTTGGGGTAGGGGGGTCATCAAGGGGTACTATGGGGGGGGGGGTAAATATATCATAAATGAGACCACTGGAAAGTGGAAGAAAAAGCTGCTACAATTTGAGAAAAGTAGCATACTAGTAATTCTTTGTTAAAACAAAAACAAAAAAATGCTATCAAAAATGCTGATGTGTATCTGAGAGAACATTTAGGACAGCATTTTCAGACCAGTACAACATGAGTACATCGCTATATTTGTGAAGTACAGTACACCAATGACAGGAGTTTGTCCCCCTGTATCTGTCAGTGTATCTTTCTTCCTGTCATGAATTTTCACACCTGTGTGTTCAAAACTTGTTCATGCAATCATTTGAAAATGATATAAAGTATCAAGTAGTGATAATTTCCTCATTTTCAGGATGGAAATTTTATGTCACAATATCTGCACTGCATATCAATTTTTACATCGCAACTAAGCTAATTTTGCATCCCTTTTTGTGACGCAACACTGGATTTATTGAACCCTGAAGTACACAGGTCCACTCAGAAAGTATTCATGACAAATCTGCATTTGCAGTTTCCTTAATTCTCGTTGGCTCTAACCTAGAACATCAGTGGGCCCACTGAATTCAGAGCTCTTTCTCTCATTGTTTATGTAGAAATGTGTACCCAAACTGCTGTCTATGATGAATAGGCCTGGGTTCATCCTAACACATTTACTTACACCACGCCAGGCTCATCAATTTCTAAGTCCACTTCCTCAGGACAAGCCAAAAACTAATCAGGACAAGTACAAATCTCACAGCACCTGCCCTGGGGCAACTAAAATGTTTAGTTTCCCAAATTGGATTTGGATTGGTGAACAAATGAGTTACAATGGGAGGCAAGCAAAATATGAGCAGAACTTACCCTGAGGACCAGACACAGAAAAGAAAAACACAGAAGAACTGGATATTTTGCAGGTTTATTAACATTTTAAAAAACTGTTCACTTGTCACCCTGCCCTGCCTAAGGAACTTCAAAGTAACAACAGGATTATAAAATAACTTCTTGAATTTTAATAGGGTCATCCTAAAGCCAAAACCAGAGACTTTCTGAGACTCTGTTTGGCCATATGATCTATCTATTGCCCATGAGCATAAGACACAAGTTCAGAACTATTTCCATAAAATAAATAAAAAATACCCGTCTTTTTGGACTGCTACTTTTGGGTGCTCTTTTTGATTGTCATTGAGCACTTAAAAGTTCCCTTTCAGATGAAATGTGCCCTGCTCTCTTCAAAACCTGGGGACAACACTGTCAGTTAACAGCTTTCTCTGGGATGGCTTGGATATGTTTAGCCATATGATTCAACTCTTTCCGAGACACACTGCCAAGGAAAGCTGTTGACCTCGGTCATGTTATCCTGATAGGGCTAATCTACTTTTCATTAATAACATTTCTTCTTATCAGTGAGAAATTACAACAAAAACATTAAAGCAGAGAAACATTCACATCTAAGCACTTTTGACTGAACTAAACAGAAAAGGATGAAGACAACTCCAGAGAATATAGCTGTTACCCCAACTTGGTCAAAAAGGTCAAGGGTCAACAGGCATGGCGTCAATGCTGTCTCATGAAACCATGCTCTGTGAAGCAGTAGATACCAGGTGTTGGACCTTCCAGCTGTGCCACATGATATGCCATAGTAACCATTTAGGGCTTACAGCATTGAGCACGTATACAAGCAGACAGATAGGCATAAGTTAATGCTTTCTGCATGGTGTTATGCTGAGAACACCCAGTGGGTGCAATACAGTTGGGGCAATGTGATAACATTGGCATGGAAATGTAAACAGCATGACAGGTGTTTACAATGAACTTCAAATCGGATGAACGCGATGAGGCAGACCTCTCGCATTCACTCCATGCGCAATCTCCACAGATGGGACACACACCATGCACACTGGCTACACCTTGAATGTAGCCCGCAAGCCCTGTCTGAGGCCATGCCACGTTTAACCCATTCTATTCTGTGACAGCACAGGTCTCAGTCAGTGGTTTTTGCATTGCCTGTCAAGTCATGTTACAAGGGAATCTGCAGCATGACTTGCCCGGCAATGCAACAACCACTGACTTTACACCATGCACGTTAGTGTTTGAATAAAAGCTGTATTTACAAAGACCTTGCACATTTAATTCCAGCAGAATATACAGCAGGTATACGCGAAGGGAACATGTTAAAAAGCTTCGCTTGGAACAACTGCAGTAGTACATGGAAAAGTGGACTCTGAGAGATGATATCATATTGGCTCCACTCTGGCTGCAAACCCAGACACTCTTCATGATGAACAGGCTACTTCATACTCTTACTTGTAGCAACATATGTACTTCTTGTGCAAAGCCTCAGAGAGATCGGCATTGAGATATGCCTGCAAACTAACTTTCAAAGCAATGATATGTGATACTAATGTAGAAATCCATATACACTGATTGCATTTCAGTTTGGATCAGCCTTATATATGCATGTACATGTACAACTTTTGAGCCAATTTGAGTGCACTTAATTTATGCAGGTGTAAATTGTGAGTAAACTTTCGTGAGCAAACAGGCTTGAAATTGACGAGGTACCCAGCTAAATAAGGCAAATAAATACGTAAAGATCTGCATGTACTTAATTCATTGTTTTCAATATATTCTATTCATCAAGTGGAGGACATGGATTTCCCTATATGAAACCCTCTTGTACATCATAATTAGCTGGGATGGGTTTACAATAAGACACATTTAATAGACAAATTACAGGAAAATACATAAGACAATTGACAGACTAGACATACAAGGGCCATACCAGCAATCTAACAGTCCATCATGTAAAATGTATGCACAACCACATAAATACTTTTGTTATCATCAAAAGAACAACCAAAGCAACCATGTAGAAACTGGTGGGTGGCAAGAAGGCAAATCATACTCTGTAACAGCTTCATGCAAGTCGGCTCAAACACTGTTACCATTGTGACAAGTTATTTTAATTTATGAAGGCGCCACCTTGTGAGCAAACCTGCATGCATTTAATACATGTGCATCTGGCAAACAAGTTATGTCTGTACCTTTTGTATATGTGTGAATGTTGCAAAAAATGTTGTGTATTTAACTTATAGTATGCACATGTTACTGTGTATTGTGCAAAAGCAGGATGAGCATCTGAAATTAACCCTTTCCCCCTTAAACTGGCCAAAGCCGGTTGGTGGTCAAATGCTGTCTGCTTCAACTTTTCCTTTTCTTTACTGATTTCTACAGTAATGAAAAACAATTTGAATTGAGAATTAAAAGGCAATCAGAGATTGCTGGATCCATGCTCCCCTCACCTCATTTATAACCTTGCTAAATGACAAGTCTCATTTTGGAATGACTGTAGTCAATGAAAATAGGCTATCACCATGACCCACATATTTGACCCACTTATATGCATGACACACTCTTGTGTCCAGATACACAAATGCGTACAGTTTCATGATTCCAAGTCAAAGGACAACAGAATTATAGCCCTGACATAAAGTGTAATGTAGTTTTACATGAATGTATCACTGTGACCCAGATACTTGACTTAAAGACCTACTCTTGTTTCAGGACACACCTTCAGATCAAGATATGTGTGTGAAGTTTCATGAAACTAAGTTAAATAGTAAAGGAATTATAGCTGGGACATGGTTTTACAAGAATAGGTAACTGTGACCCAGATACTTGACCTTGTGACCTACTTCTGTTTTGTGACACACCTGTAGGTCAAGATATATGTGTGTCAAGTTTCATGAAGCTAAGTTAAACAGTAAAGGAATAATACCCCCGACATGACTTTACAAGAATGTGTCACTGTGACTCAGAAACTTGACCTAGCAACCTAATTTTGGTACATGACACACCCTTACGTCCAGATGCACCAATGTGTGACGCTTCATTCATCTAAGTTGAAGAACAAGCGATTTATAGCCCAGGCATGAAATGCGGACGAACAGACACACGGAAAAAGTGATTTCTATATGCCCCCCTCCATTAAGAGGGGGGCACAATTACAAATGAGACCTACTGCGATACAATGACTCAAGTCAACAACTAAACACCCATCCTGCACCACAATAAGCTGTTGACCAAGATACAAGGCCTGATCATGCTGGAAACAGAATCAGACTTGACAGCATTCTCAAACCTAACATTGACTTTGATAGCTTGTATGCAGCATTCCAGACCACTGCAGCACATGTACCAACCACCTAATTTTGCGATCTTGGGTTATGAAGGTGTTAGTTGCCGAGAAATATACTTTATTATGATGGTAAGAAAACACGACAAACACCTTGCCGTTTTTCTCTTTAGCGGTAATGAAAAACGACTAGCACAAGGTCAGGTGTGTTCTCATTTACCAGTTCATGGCATATCATATGTTCTACTGGGAAGAAAATATTTTGCCAAGCCAAGGCAAGCATGGGCAACATGTGACCGAATATGTCATAGGAAACACTGTATATATAGTTACCAACGATGCATCAATCAAGCCATAAACGTACAAGTTATGTTGTGACCTATGGTGCATGAAGAACAGGTCCAGGTTATTAATATGGTGAAATGCCAGAGGTCAAAACAAATGAAATTATTGATTTCACTGATTTTTTATAACACACAAACAGGTATTTTCAATATAGCTGTATACTTATTGATTTCACATGCAGGTTTAATGCATAAAATATTTCATGCATAAAATGTTGTAATTCATATTGGGATCATCAAAAAATATCATTTTTATATTGGTGACATGTACCCCCATACTACATGACTGTTGCTGTAGACCCTTTTTTGGGGAGGGGAGGGGAGGGTGTTGTCCCCGGACATGAGACATTCATCTGTTTTATTGCTGTGATGGCCCAGTAGTGCAGTATACATGGAAGGTTTCCTCTTTCTGTTACAAATGATTCATGTTATGCTGAGGTGTGTTTCTCCTGAGGTACACGCATATCACTCACTTGCAGCAAAGTTTACCCACCCATTCACCCCTGCTCCCCGGTCAGTATGGAACAATATAAGCACTTCTTGGTCAGTATGCACAACTTTAACCCCTTCCTGGTCAGCGTGCACAACTGTAGCCCCTTCCTGGTCAGTATGCACAACTGTAACCCCTTCCTGGTCAGTATGCACAATTGTAACCCCTTCCTGGTCAGTATGCACAACTGTAACCCCTTCCTGGTCAGTATGCACAACTGTAACCCCTTAGTGGTCAGTATGCATAATTGTAACCCCTTACTGGTCAGTATGCACAACTATAACCCCTTCCTGGTCAGTATGCACAATTGTAACCCCTTCCTAATCAGTATGCATAATTGTAACCCCTTCCTCGTCAGTATGCACAACTGTAACCCCTTCCTGGTCAGTATGCACAACTGTAACCCGTTCCTGGTCAGTATGCACAACTGTAACCCCTTCCTGGTCAGTATGCACAACTGTAACCCCTTAGTGGTCAGTATGCATAATTGTAACCCCTTACTGGTCAGTATGCACAACTATAACCCCTTCCTGGTCAGTATGCACAATTGTAACCCCTTCCTAATCAGTATGCATAATTGTAACCCCTTCCTCGTCAGTATGCATAATTGTAACCCCTTCCTGGTCAACCTGCACAACTGTAGCCCCTTCTTTTTCAGAACACCCAGTTTACTCTTTTCTTTGTCAGAATAAGAATACTAAAGCAATAAGTTCTTTGGCACAGGTTGGGTGTTCAGTGCCCAACTTACTGCAAGGAAAGCTGTTGGCTGAAGCAGGATATCTTTCATACGTTTCATCTGCAGTGATCATATAAAATGTTTTCTGTCAATGAGAAACTTCAGTGACAATGATTGAAGCAGATGACCATTGACATATGGGTGCTATTGGCCATTTACAGCCTTTAACTTGGAAAAAGGCTCAAGATTATACATATAATTATCTACCATCATTGCTATGAAAACGAGAGTTACTCAGCCACTTCACCCTGTACAAGATTGGTGACCTACTGTCCTTGGTACTTGTTCTCATGCTCATGTAATGAACGCAGATAGATTTTATAAGGTGTCAGTCAGCAGAGCTAAAAAGAGAAAAGCCTACTATAAATGACAAAAAACATCAAGATATCATAAATACCTCAGAAATTATTCGATTCCCTAGCATGGGAGCTAGAAGCTGGAACTGTCAAAGAATTTTCATCATTAACATACATATGTTGTACCAGGGGGCACCACTGAAACACGGGGTTCCTCCTGTATATGTCCGCAGGCACTCAACCTTTTGAGCACGAGGCATGCAGACCCACCTTCCAATGTGTGTTTTGAAAAGTAGACCTATGTCCTAGTAGGCGTAAACAAGAAAGTGATATCATGATATACTCCAAGACAAGTGCTTTCAGGTCTCTTGAGCAGACAGGATGCACACAAGGAAGAACCCCTACCTGTAGAACATCAGGAGGTAACCCCTCATTCACACAGCCTCAAGTTAACCACTTGATCACAATGCCAGAAGTTATAATTGTAAATGTACTTTTTTTCAATGTTAAAACACCATTCCATTGTACTTTTGTTTCTGAAATTGAGTTTTCTAGTATAGTACATAATAAAATGT
Source organism: Hermodice carunculata (assembly GCA_964020975.1). Classification (NCBI taxonomy): domain Eukaryota; kingdom Metazoa; phylum Annelida; class Polychaeta; order Eunicida; family Amphinomidae; genus Hermodice; species Hermodice carunculata. Next base: position 60,803,705 of record OZ026620.1, read on the forward strand.
TCATACAACCAAACAGATAGTCTGAGCAATAATTTCAGGAACATCGGACTGATAGCTTCTGGGACAAAAATTATTAAAAAATACCGCAGAAAAGACTTGATTCAAGTCATGACGGACACATGACCATGGATGGTTGGCATCTCTCAAGCTGCTCCCCATAGCTTAACCCTTTCACTGCCAGGTTTCTGACTGAGTGAACAACTTTCCTCAGCAAGCTTCACCCAAAGCGGGATGAAGAAGGCTGTTGACCTACATCATTATACTCTCTGGAACTATAGGCTGTTACCTGAACGAACGGTCCTTTTGTGACAAATATGAATCTAGCAGCCTTATTATAATTGGAAGGAGTTTCTCTCATGTAGTTGGACTTAAGTCGGAGCTGGCACTGAAAGAGTTAACACGAGTCTGGATTTGCTTTCAAGGTTTCATCAAAAAGCTTTGATAATCAAAATTGATGGAGTTTGTGGTAGAGTGCCTCTGAAAGCTGCCAGGAAAAGACATTCTAGCCAGCCCTGTCACAGCAAGACACTGTTACCATGGTTATCACCAGAAAAATTGTGATCAAGGTTTTTATGCTCTAGAACTAAAGAATGCATCTGTACTTTCAACTAACTAGAATTTGTGTTGTTTTTAATTTCCAACAAAATGATCCATTGAATCACTGGAGTTCTTGGCAATTACTACTCACACTTGGCATGATAAATCAAACAGTGACAGATTAACTTGACCCTCACGGACATCTCACAGATACATGTGGGCACATTTATCTTAAGAGTAATTCAGCTCACTCAACAGTTAGGTACCAGGTGGTTTTGGAACCCTTTCCTGCTCAGAAATGTCTGTCTGCCCTGCCTGCCTGCCTTCATTCAAGTCTAATGTAAACAGAAAATATTTTGAGTGATGAGATCTGTCAGAACAGTGAAGTCCACATCAATAGTGTAAACAGAAACTATTTTGAGTGATGAGATCTGTTAGAACAGTAAAACCCACATCAACAGTTTTCCCCATCGGGTGGAGGCAGACGACCCAGACTGGACCTCAGCACCAGCCTAATCCACCACCCAAATGCTGACGGTCCAGTCAGTCTTGCTGTAAACAGGTATGAGTTACCTGCCACCCTGGAGAGTGGGGGGCGGGGATGGGGAATAAATATTTTAGGTTATATGGCAGACACACACATGCCTGTCCTCTTATGTTTCACCCAACAGAGTTCTTATCACTCACGAAAACACATTTAGCTTACGAAGTTCTTTTGTGTTTCATTGCACTCGATACATCCACCAAAATATTCATATCACAGGTGTGCCTATGACCATATGAATACCTTTGGTCTGGTATATATTGCTTCCCATTGTCCAAATTTTCTCATGTCTTAGAAATACCTAACCCAGGCATATGTTTGCCAGTGCTTCAGACCTGGAACAACTGCACATGGTTTAATAAGTAGCAAACATGCTGAAAAAAAATCCCTGGATAGGCAGGTAGCAAACCGTACTTTGTGTTTCTGCTTATTTTGCTTGTATATTTGCTGCAATACTGGTAAGAACATATACTAAACAAAATATGTTTTGATACACAAACCCTCTTGCCAGCATACATCACAAGAGACGAAAGATTCTTCAGCACCGACAGAACTACCGCATTTTTAACCCTTTACTGCCCAAGGCACCACAGTGTAACAGTGCGTCAACTATTGTGAATATGTTCACTTTATTTTCTTGCTTACAGAAAATGTTGTGAATGGGAGTTGCCAATGTCGACATGATGTATCAAGAAAGCTTGCACCATGTCAATAACCTTCCTTACCATCATGCCAATAACTTTCCTCAGCACCATGCCACTAACTTTCCTCAGCACCATGCCAATCACTTTCCTCAGCACCATGCCAATCCCTTTCCTCAGCACCATGCCAATCACTTTCCTCAGCACCATGTCAATAACCTTCCTTACCATCATGCCAATAACTTTCCTCAGCACCATGCCAATGACTTTCCTCAGCACCATGTCACTAACTTTCCTCAGCACCATGTCAATAACTTTCCTCAGCACCACGCCAATAACTTTCCTCAATACCATGTCAATAACCTTCCTTACCATGATGTCAATAACTTTCCTCAGCACCCTGCCAATAACTTTCCTCAGCACCATGTCAATAACTTTCCTCGGGACCATGTCAAAAACCTTCATTACTATGTCAATAACTTTCCTCAGTCCCAACTATCCTTACTACCATCTCAGCAACTTTCCTTACTACCATGTCAATAACTTTCCTTGCTACCATGTCAGTAACTTTCTGTGCTACCATATCAGTAACTTTGCTCACCACCATGTCAATAACTTTCCTCCGCACAATGTCATTAGCTTTCCTTAATACCAAGTCAGTAAATTTCCTTGCTGCCATGTCATCAACTTTCCTTGCTTCTATGTCAGTAACTTTCCTTAGCAATATGTCAATAACTTTCCTCAGCCCCATGAAAATTGCTTTCCTTTCCACCATGTCAGTAACTTTCCTCAGCACCATGTCAATCACTTTTCTTGGGTGGGTGCCAAGAAAAGCTGCCTATCCAGTTTTACTGTAACCAGAATGGGTTAACCCTGCCTCATACCTGTCTAGTTAACTCTTTTAGGCCACAAGACAGTTCCCCACCCAGCCATAATCTTGTATCAGTGCAGACAGCAAAAGATCTACCACAGGATGTGGAGTTGGGGCTTAGTTGACAGGCCCATCCCAGCACCGGGCCTGGCATTTATCTGTGGTCTACTCCCAATATTCCTTGTCAGTCTACGTATAGCTCTACTTGATGGCAGCATGACATTTACAAGCACCTTAGAAATTCTTCAGAAACTGAAGCCATAAGCACTCACTCACATTTTTTACCAAATTGTTTCTGGCACGTCAGCATGGGAGTTAAATATTATGCAGATTCCACTAGTTTCCCCTGATAAGAGGTGGGGCATGCCTTTTTGTGAACTTTGATTGGGGCTTTTCTATTACATGTATACTTATTTTTAGCTGTGAAACCAAAAAGCAATTTTTTTAAACAAGGAAAGGCTGCACTGTGAATTGACATTTCAGTAAATAGTACCTATATGTTTGTGACCACAGAATGGTATTTTGTCCCCATGAAGATCTGTGAACCATATCTTTTCACCATGATACGTGAAACAGAAATTTGTTCCTCCAATTTTTCGCTACCCTCCCCCCCCCCCCATATGGATAAGGATAACTAAGTTCAGTCAGGAAACTTATTTATTTCTACCACCTGTATCCCTCAGTCACTCAGGTTTACTGGACTACATACCTTTGAGCTGCCAATAGGGTTTTGAAGGTATGTGTCAAAGTTGGACATTTTCTTTTTGCTTTCACCACCAGTACATGTACATGCAGCCACTCATGTTACTCCATTACATGACGACACTCTGACAGTCCTGTGCTCAGTTAACACTGACACTTTCATGTATGACATACACAAGAACTGGCCTTATTTTTGGGATAAAGACCCAAATAAACAAAATGCAAGCAAACTACCAGTCTACAAATGTGAGTAGCATGATGATTCCATGTTCTGATGCTTATTCTATTTCACCACAGGGATTTCACACCTTTGTACTATAAATACATGCACATGTAATTCTGACATTTCACCACTTTTTACCCAGTCCGATATTCTTATTTTCTTTTTTGTACATGTATCTCCTATATCCTCTTTCCATCCATCCCAGGCTGGTAGGTTTTATTTATCTCTTCATTTCCTTTGCTACACGAGTCTATCTGCCCCATGCCCTATACTTCATGGGCACAAATGACATATAATAGACAGGAAGGAAAAGACCCTACCCCACCCCCTACGTACACAAAAATGCACTCACTATTTGCACATATTAGACAAAATTCGCAACAGTTTTGAGCATACATTCTGAACACAAAAATGGTTTCATCTGAAAGAAGAAAGTCACATCCCTGCATAGTTAAGAGACTTTAATCTACCCCAGTGCACCCCTACCCCCATGAACTTTGTATAATCACTGCACACTCCCATCTAGCATAATGGATTCATCCCTGGCACAGTAGAACTAAAAATGTCCTCCTTTTACTGAATAAACAACCTCCTGGGGGTAATAGGTGTACAAGTTCATTACCAAAGTTGTTTCCAGATGATAATTTACAAACAAGAAAACATATGTACCTTGGACAAGGGAACCCAGGGGTCAATAATCAAGGTCTGTGAATAAAAAAGTAAGCTTACATGAGTCTATATTGATGTCAGTTTCCCTGAAAAAAACTCTGAGGTAAAAGCAATCACCTGCAATCACCTGACATGAAGTATGAACTAAATCAATCCATTTTTGGCATGCTGCGCTGACATACAAGACTCGCACACAAATACGTCAAACAGGAGTTCCTGGCTGTAAAGAAAAATTTGCTTTACCATTTGCAGACCTCAGCAAGTAGGAACTTCCTACGAGAATAATTACATTACCCAGGGAGCCTGATAAATTATTGCATTGTGAGCTGCAGATGGTGATATATGTAACATGTTACCACACAAAGTTTTAAGCTACAGACTGAAAGTGCTAGCATGCAGACACATAGGTGAAAGGTGTGTTGACAGGGAGTCCGTCCTTTGACAGCGAGTCAGTCCTTTGACTGTGACATCAAGGTCATGTTTTCCCACACTGCTTTCAATGCCAATTGCAGTCATGGTAGTCAGCAATCGGATCTTTCCTCCACTTCAGGGAAGTGGCATCACTTTGATTGTCCATTAACTTTGGTTACTTCTCATAGCAGAAAAATCTAACGTAAATATATTTGCAGTGACTCAATGTGATGAAACTTGATGATGTCAATCTCCATGACTACAAATTACATTTAACCCCTTTCCACTCAAATTGACCAAAGTGTCCAGACGTAAATTAACGCCACTGTCACGTTTTTACTTGAATTTTTTTATCACTAGAAAACCTTTTTGCTGAGATTTCTATGTAAAACCATTCATCACGGCATGTCCCAGGTCAATCGCTTTCCTAGGCACAGCACGCAACCTGGCCTAAGCAAAGCTATTGACTCGGTTGTACTCAGACTAGGAATGGGTTAAATCCCATTTGAGTGCTTCTTTCTGGCAAGTACCTCACAGTGTATTCAGATCAAAGCATACCAAAACTCCACATGGAGTTTTCTGCTTACTGATAGTTTTATCAAAAGGCAATACTGTTAATCTCTGTAGTTTTCATGACGCATGGAGATACAGGGGAATGCTAGACACAGGGATAAGAATGGGTTTTTGCAGAAAACTCTGAAATACGCTGGCATACACTGAAACTGCAGTATGTAACAAAGAAAAGTATGAGTGTAATTACACCAAAAAACCCTCTAATAATCTGCTGATCAGCTGGCAATCCCCTTCCCTGTAGACAGATGGAGAACCAGGAACCCGGTTTCAAATGTTGGGGAATTTTAAAAAACAAAACAAACAAGAAGACTGCGACAGTCCTCTGCTCAGCTGACCTACTGAAATATAAGCTAAAATGTCAGATGTCAGATGTCAGATTTGCTGCTGATCCAATTGTATAGTGGCAATGCTAACTAATATGTTCACATGCCCTTACAATTTTAGAAAAGAAGGGGTTTTTTTTACATATTAGCAAAAAATGTAAAAAAAAAAAAAAAAAAAAAAAAAAAAAAAAAAAAAAAAAAAAAATTTGCTGGTGCATGATTTAAAAAAAAAAACTTGCAAGGGAACCACCAACTATGAAATGAATAGGTCATGGTTTTGGAGATATCAAAAATGTAAATGACAATTGCAATACTCATAGACTTTCACGGTAGTGAATAAGAATACATGTTCAAACAAGAAGTTCCCAAATTGAAAAACTGGTTAAAAATCACAGATTCAAAGTATTACCACCTAGTGAACAACTTAGTTTCACCCTTCCACAAGCTAGATTTCCAAGTTTAAGAATAATCTTTGTGACACTTTTGAAGTGAAAAATAGTGAAAACACAAAAAATCGTAATAAATTAGATAAAATTCGGAGCACCACCTGTTGAACAATTATCATCCAGGACCCAGATGTGTCCTATGCAATTTCAAAGCCATTGGCTGAGTGGTTTTGGAGATTTTCTACAGATTTTACCCAAAATGAAAAAAACATAAAAAATCTGGAAATCTTTGGAGGGTGACCACTTAAACAAAATTGGCAGTGACCCACCCAAGAAGATATACAATTTGTTTTTACCCTCCCACAAGCTACATTTTCATAAAGTTTCAGAACCATCCAAGTGATGGTTTTGGAAAAGTCGTACATAGCTTAAACACATAAAACTTTTCTAAAAAAAAGAACAAAAATTGGCACCACGCATTGATCAAATTGAGTTTTAGGGGTCCCTAGAAGTGTCCCTGTGCAATTTTGAGGCAACTAGCATAGTGGTTTCAGAGAAGTTCTTAAAAGATTTTGCCAAAAAGTAAACCCAAATATTCATTCAAAATCCAAAAATCACTAGAACATGACTTGCCTCCAAAGCACACCCAAGCTGTGTATTTTGTCTACTCCGCTGGGGTCTGCCCTACTTTGACAAGGTCACTGTTTCAGCATTAAAAAAGTGACTGAGTTTCATGGTTACAATGGTAATAGAATTCAGTACACTAGGGACCAGAGCTGTGACTGGTCTAGGCGATAATGGTGAACTTCCTGATTGGTGTCTTTGCATAGTTTTGTTTCCCTTAATATAAATAAAATCCTGCCGTAGAAAGGCAGACCAAGTGTAGGAACATAAAACTTGGCAGGCAAGAACATGGCCATTTGAACAATTTGGTAGAGACCCACCCAAGGTACATCCCCACCAAATTTGAAGTGAATCTGGCCAGTGGTATTGGCGACAGTCAAAATGTGGATGACAGACAGACAAGGAATGCCTGACTACCACATAAGCTCAGCTGACTGACAAGTCAGCTGGGCTAAAAACTGTTGATGTCAGACGATGGGACAAAGCCGAGAGTGAATGTGAGTACAGGATGACTTAAGTGGACACATAATACAGTAGTTGCTTTGATTGTGTATTCCTTCAGCTCTAATGAGAGGATCTGTCTGACTGTGTTACCACTAAGGATTAACTCTGGGCACTTGGCTCAGAGTACAAATTGGAGTTTCCTGCGGTTGCTACTTAATCCAAGGAAAACACTCAGAGTAAATATGCCTATGTGAACATATATACAAAACAACTAGGGCTCCAGGGTTCTTGGTGTCATGTAGGTATATATCATAATCTGCTCCCCGTACCTTTGATATTCCCCCAATCACATGAAAATATCTTGAGTTGGCTGTTATTTTAGTTATCAATTTAACTCCATCCTTTCATTCCTTGAGTACGCAAAATTATACCAAAACCGGCAACAAAACCACAGCCAACTCAGGGCAACAAAAATTGTTTTCAAATTACTCATCTGTAGGACAAGCAACATAAAATTTTCACTTGTCCTCCCTAATGCTGAGGAAGTGTACCCAAGTTTTGGGTTGAAAGAGCATGTTTTAATGGAAATCATTGTCATACAGTGAGTTTATGTGTCTGTTATGCCAACAAACTTTGAAATTTAACACATTGTGAATTTGCCATTTAAAAGTACTTGTCCATGGGACAAGTGAAATTTGAAAGTTACTTGTCCCTAAAAGGATTTCACTTGTCCTGGATAATTGGATCATAGGAGTTTTTGTACCCTGCAGCTGCTGCCAATTTTACACATTCCCACACACACATGATACAACAGGTAGAGGGCTACATGATTTGCCTAATTTACTCATTGTCACTGTTACATGTTAAAATTTACAACGCATCATCTGTACATGTTACAGCACATCACAGTATGTATGACCAATAGGCTGTTGTAATTTCTGTTTGACAACAGAATGCCATAAACACAAAACTTTCAAAATCTACCACTAGAAGTCCCCAGCTGCAGTTGAGCATCCCTCATTTTGAGCTACAAAGAGTCCAAGACTAACCTGATCTGAGAGTGCTTGGCATCTTGCCCACTGACGGTGCCATTTGCCTCTCTTCACCAGCAACAGTAGGTGCAGCCAAACGCTTGACGACATGAATTCATGTAACAGTTGAAGGCAATGAGGGTACTTAGCAAAGGGCCCCGGAGGACACCATCACGCCCCGGCACTAAGCTGACATTTTCTTACTCAATACGCACACCTGATTGACAAAAATCTTACCTTTTGATGTGGACCGTCTACTCTGTACACAGCTACGAGGGACAGGAATGTTAGCAAGGAGAGAAGAACTATCAGTTTGTTCTTCCATAACCTGAAACAATATCAATCAATATACATGTACAGGTAAAAAGAGACATCATATTGTCTTAAAGTGTCAAGAAATTTAACCCCTTATCTCAGACTCTTCTCTTTAATCTTGAGGAAAGGAACACAGGAACAACTGTCGACTGGAAAGACCAACCTATAAAGGTTATGCCTTTCAGGATGCATTCTGCTATTTCAATGTCCAATTAGGTCCCATATTTTTGTGTGATTTAAGCTTATAACTGCCCCAAAATCTATTTCTTCAGGAATCACTTTGCCCAATCCTGATCTTACTGGTGGCTACACGCCCTACAATGTCAGTCTGGTTACCATGGAAACCATTAATGCAAAACTCCAAATGCTTCTATTTTATGCAAAATTTCTTGCCAGCAACAAAATCAATTAGCTTCCTTCAATATGTTAAATGTCCATGGTAACAAGGGCTATTTTATGAGTTATACTGCATACAAGTCATATTTATACGTTATACTGCAGACAAGTCATATTTATGGGTTATACTGCAGACAAGTCATATTTATGGGTTATACTGCATGCAAACCATATTTATGGGTTATACTGCAGGTGAGTCATATTTATGGGTTACAATGCATGCAAACCATATTTATGGGTTATACTGCAGGTGAGTCATATTTATGGGTTATACTGCAGACAAGTCATATTTATGGGTTATATTGCAGGTGAGTCACATCTATGGGTTACACTGTGGGTCAGTCATACTTATGGGTTATACTTATATAATATTTATGCATATATTTTGCACAGATAAATAAATCCACTGAGCAGTGGTACCTACCTAACTCCATAATTAATTGTAAGACATAGTAGTTCCCTAACAAAGTAATGGAGTGTTGTAAATGGTCTTCGCCATAAGACGAGCGAGGATCGCTCTTTGTGTAGTGCCATTCTAGCTCTGTGTGCTTTGTCTTCTTCTGTGTTGTTGCTCATTTCCCCATTCACATCTAAACCACCTGATTTTTTCCGCATCCGACTCATAACCTTGGAAGTCATATTGATGGTGTCTGCCTCAGTCAGACGTGCTATCTGTAAACAAAAATACAAAAGCCTGATGTTGAAGAGCAGACACTGTTCTTGCGTTATAAACACCATAAATGGAATCAATTAAGTAAATCACATCAACGTTACAATTTCTTCACAATCAGCTAATAAAAAGAAAATATACCATATATACATATATGTATATATATATATATATATATATATATATATATATATATATATATATATATATATATATATATATATATACACACACACACACACACACATACATACATATATATATAAATACATACATACATATATACATATATACATACATACACATACATACATACATACATACATACATACATACATACATACATATATATATATATATATATACCAAAGTAAACACACATGTGGACACAACTGTTATGAAGATAGTCTTGTGGCTCATACACAGTTTTGTCATTGATCACTGATTGCTCAAAGCTAATTATAGGTAATAATTGATCCTAATTGGTTTATCTTGGCTGTTCAGCTCTTTACCACCAACCACTCCTACATCCATAGATGGGTGTAAAAGTCAATGATTTACCAGCATATATAGGCTAAAAATAACTCTGCTTAAAAGCTCTGGGTTTCTTTGTGTTTAGGACTGTGACGACATACAATATTGAATGCCATTCAGAAAAATGACATTTAGCTTAAATAATATTTTATAAATATATATATATATATTTTTTTTCCCTGGCAGCGATAATTCACCAGCCTTGCTTTACTGCATCAGAATTTCACATATAATCTGTAATTTCCAACACAAGTCCCTATAACAAACAATTTGAATCAGTATTATGGATGAGGCCCACCAAGACAGCATGAGCCAGGTCAACAGATTTCCTTGCTGTTGACTCAGTCTCAATACAGGGAGGAAAGGGTTTGGATGGATAGGTAGGTCTACAGGGTAAAAACTCTTGGAATATGCCTGTCACAAACTAAGTTGAGGCTCAGCAGAAGTCTTTCACCTGACACTGCTGCAACAGTGCAACCCATCTCACAAGACTGTGCACCAAGTTATAAATTTGCGACCTCTCCAGTTGGTACTCCATAGAAGGTATACTTAACTATTTCACTGGCAAATGCAACTAAAGTCAAAGTACTTAAGACGAACTCTGAATTATCAAATAGATACTATTTTTACTCTTTCGATGCCAATCACATCTAAAGTCGGTCAACAAAGGACAAACTAGTCTGAATTACCATTAGGATCTCAGATTTGTATTCCTTGTAAAAAGACCTTTCATCCAAGTACCACCATGCCTATGGTCCCATAGAATATAATGCTTCAGATCAACAGGTTTCCTCTGCGCACTTTGGGCACATTGTGGCCAAAGCACACCAATGAAAGCAGTTGATTTAGTCTGAAACTTGGCACTGAAAGAGTTAACATGTAAAAGTATAAACAAATGTTGGTCTTTCATTGAAACAGTCATTCAAGACAATAATTATTGTACAACAGTACAATCCAGGGATGAATGAAGCCATCTGCAATATCTGTGTATGACAATCCAGGCATGAATTGATTATGCCAACTCCATGTGTATCAGGTTCCTTTTGTGTTTGATCGTTTATGGTGAGAAACACACCATATACAGAGGTTTTGTTGTTTACACAAACAGTTACTGACATTCAATATGGATTTATTGTACATTTCTGTCTATAAACCACAACATATGGCAAAGAGCACTTAAAAAAAATTGGTGGGAATATTTCACATGATAAATATAGAAGTATAGACTGTACAAAACAGTCCATCAAAACATGCTTACTGCCATAACTGCTTATGTACATGAATTAGGGCCAGTAGTTTTTCTTTTTTTTTTTTTTTTTTTAACAGAATCCCCTAACAGCAAGGAGTTCTGCTTTCATGTGTTGCCACACGATACACGTGTCTGTTTAACCCTTTCAAACCCAATCAAAGTAGGCAAGAACATCAACTGTCACCCCTTTCCATAGGCTTTTATTTATGTCTAATTTGACAACAGAGACAAACTTTCTGGATTTTAATGTTTTGAAATGCTACAACACTGCGCACCAAGTCCAAAATACAGGCAACTTTGGAACCATCACTGCAGCTGATGCTGGGTAAAATCCAAGCCTGACAGTTACCTATACCGTGAATGCAGTTCTCTTGCAATGGCTGTCACAGGACCCATTTTAAGTTGCAGGGGAAAGGGGAAATTAAATTGAGACGCATGATCAGAAGTTAAAAACATAAAACTTACTTTGCCATTTCAAATAATAAGACAATGTCAGGCTCATTTGTTTTCATGTGTACATCTTAATTTTGGCTTGAATTATGCCTGTAAGATCAATGCCCTTCACAAAAACAGATAACTCAGAAATAAGGGGTAACATTTTGGATGAAAACTCTAGATAATCCTTACCAGGATAATTGTCACAAGCCTAGAACTTTTCTTACTAAAGCCAGGCAAATCATACCTTTGAAAGGTGATGCATCATCTTATTCTAACTAGCAAAGGGTCAAACTGAAAACAAAAGTAATATCTGAGCGAAACACATAGGATGGTTTGCTTCGAGTGTGGCTTCTCTATTAGTTGCCATCCCATAAATTAGCATGATCACTTGACAACTACTTGCAGGTAGACTGCTATCCTCTTACATGTGAAACCCTGGAAAGATACCTTCATGACGGTAATAAACAAGCAGTGCACATACACTGACATTTATAACTTAGGCGCCTTACTTGCGCTTTCTGTGATCGATGACAGATGAAAGTTAGGTGGAAGTCATACCTTAGTTGAAGCATCAAGCAACCAGTGTTTCCGTCAGGAATTTTTCCAAGGGGTCACAAGAAGGGAAATTCAGGGGCAAAGACTAGATTTTCACCAATGTTACATGCAAATACTGTCAAGACTTGTGACCCTTTGGAATTATCTCAGAGGGTACTTCAGGTTTTGAAAGGGTAATACACCCCCATTTGGAGGTTAATGGAAAAACTGAACAAATATGATTAATGTTAATGAAAAATATAACAGTTAAGGTTGTAAAAGATTTTTTTTAAACTTGTGGTATGTACATTAGAATTGTCATTGAGTGATCAAGATAAAAAATTGAGGCTATATATATATGATAAAACTTTGAAAATCTGATAAATACACAGTTTATACCAGATACATGTATCATGTGCCTGCTGTGAAGACCACCTCTCAACAGAGACCATGTATCTTTCTTAAACTGCCCTTTTATAACACTTGTCTACTTCTTTAATCAGTTTACCTTCATGTTAAGACCCCCTGCAATGTGAAACCATTTTTCTGGCAGTAGGAGCGGTCTTGACTAACATGTATCTCTCTATGTACATTTAATAGTCAAACTAAGGTAGCCAAGACGGCAAATATGAAATTTTACTATCCCTGGAAACCAGTAATGCAGATTATTTTGGCCATCAGTAGATAAAAACACTTAATTGCGACGTGGAAATGTGAGCTGCTATTTCCTGACAATACATAAAGAACTTTATTGGCATGACCCTAATACCAGGTGTAGCCTGACCAAACAACACAATACAGAAACAATATAAAGTATATATACATACATTAAAAAAAATAGCCCCACACTTGCAGACACATATATGTATCGATCTAACGACATGTACATGTACCTAGCACCACAGAGGCTACATAGTCTCTGTACAGCCTCCTTGCTCGTGCCTAGCAAGGCCCCTGTAACAGGTCATGCCAACTTGAACCATATTTTTTCAACATTCTCCGTTTGTAATGTATACAGTGGTACCTGCTGACTGAGACTGGTCTTGCTGCTAGGATACTGCAGACATCACCTATGGTCTATGCTGTTAATTGAGGCAAATAGAAATTAATAAGCAACTGTAACCACTTTCATGTATACATGTGTGTGTGTGTGTGTGTGTGACAGAGAGAGAGAGAAAAGCTGCGAACAAGTATTGCCACATTGATACATGTGGTGCGCATGGAAAACTGAGACATGTGTGGCGGGAGGGAGGGAGGGAGGGAAAGAGAGAGAGAGAGAGAGAGAGAGAGAGAGAGAGAGAGAGAGAGAGAGAGAGAGAGAGAGAGAGAGAGAGAGAGAGAGAGAGAGAGAGAGAGAGAGAGAGAGAGAGAGAGAGAGAGAGAGAGAGAGAGAGAGAGAGAGAGAGAGAGAGAGAGAGAGAGAGAGAGAGAGAGAGAGAGAGAGAGAGAGAGAGAGAGAGACTGCTAACAAGTATTTAGCGTGCATGGAAAACTGAGACCTCTGTATACATATAGATACATTGCCTCCATGATGTTGGGCTCAACGTTATACACTGGTCCCTGCTTATAAGGCCACCCTTTGTGGACCATAAACGTGACCTTTTAAGATGCGTGGCCTCTCTTAAGGGGGGAATAAAGTTAAAATACCTCCCTAGCTGCATGGAGATCAGGGGACCTCATAGGTGGGGGACCACTGTATTATAGAATACATGTACATCCACTCTTCCTGCAACACCTGCTCTGTGACCATCCACTAAAGTGGTCAAATACAACACACAGATGGCCATTAATAGCAGGCAAATTTATAAAGAAATATACATTACATGTCAGGATGTCCTCTTCAGTGTGGCCATCAGGAAAAAAGGCAAATTTTGAAGGGAAAAAAGTCAAAACTTAAGTCACAGGCCTCACAATCTGTTGACCCATTTTCTGCAGTTCCTGGTCAAAAATTTTTCAAGCAAGAGTAAACAACTATACAGAGACACTGACTGCCACATATCCTCTAGCTGTGCCAAAAACATGTTATAACTAGAAAAGGAAATTTGCTTCGAAGCAAATCTGTCTGTGTGCCTTCAAAAGTTGTAAATATTAAATGCTAGAACTTTTATCCTTTGGTACTTCACATTAATTTATGGCTGCATGAAAATTTCAAAGTCCAAATGACCTTGACCTTTGACCTTTACAGGTTACATGTAAATTGCACAGTTTTACAATACCCACAATTTAAGCCCAACATGAACCAAATTGGATGAAAATTGACCAAGTTATGGCAAGATGAAACTTTCAAATGGCCAAACGACCTTGACCTTTGCCCTTTTGAGGTTACATGTTCTTATAAAAATGTGCAGTGTTGCAATACCTACAATTTGAGTGTAACATGATTAGAATTGGATGGAAATTGGCCAAGTTTTGACTGGATGAAACTTCCAAAGGTCCAAATGACCATGACATTTTACCTTTAGAGGTCACATGTAAATTTTTAAAATGTGCAGGGTTACATTAGCTACAATTCGAGCCCCACGCGATCAAAATTGGATAAAAATTGACCAAGTTATGGCTAGAACAAAGCAACCATCAGAAGTCTTTTCTAGTTTTACCTGTATTTTTTGAACACCTGCAATATGAAACCACTTTATGCTGACAGTAGGGTCAGTCTTAATGTGGCAAGTACCACTGTACATTACAATGACCAGCAACTGACCATGTATATGACTATGTGCAGGAAATGAACTCTTTCTGTACCAAATTTTCATTGAGTCAACAGCTTTTCATGGCCTACATTGGGTGCATTGTGCCCAATACGTGCCAAGAAGAGCTGTTGACCTGGAATATTCTGTCTGGAACTAAAGGCATGCTGGTACTTGAATGAAAAGTCTTTTTATGAGGAATAGGAATCTGGGATCATAACAATTCAGACTAGTTTGACTTAAGTAGACCAACTTAAGTCATGATTGGCACTGAAACAGTTAACAGTACTTATTACTGAATATGCAATATTCAAAAACATAATGCACCCTTTCTGGCTCAGCCCTACCAAAAAAAACAAAAACAAAAAACAAAACAAAAACAAAACACAAACAAAAAAACTGATGATCAAATGTCCTCTTCTTCAGTGTTTTAGACTAATTTCAACAGTAAGGAAAAATACTATGACTGAAGATTGTAAATGGGACATATCAAGATAACAAATCCAAAGTCAACAGCTTTCTTTGGCATGGGTGGTGTTGACTGCTCAACTCATGCCAAGGAAAGCTGTTGACTCAGTCCTAAATTCTGAATACAAGTGGGAAGGGTTAAAGCACCACACCGTTCCAACAGAACCATCCATTATCCTTCATCAACTGGGTAATAAATGCTGACAGCAGACCTAAGACTCAGTCATCCAGTGGTTAATGTCATTCCCTGGTAACCTCACTCTCATTGGTCAAATATACAAACCAAACCTGCCAGGGTGAAAGTCTGAATAGTAGCATTTAGGGCTCCAGATGGCAGCACTGAAGGGTGTCCATTTGCCCCCTTTTTTTTTCTTTTTTTTTTTTTTTCATTTTGCATGATCAAGTTTCAAAGGGATTAATGTTTATATAAATGGGAAATCTATATGCAAAAAACAGTCAAGTGCTGGCTTCTGAAGTACTGAAAGGATCTATTAGCCTGCTCAACTGAAAGTATCCATGTGCCAGCAAAAGTATCACTTCCATGTGAACTCAGGCATTTGTGACAGATACGCACACGTAAACTTTTCTGCTTGTTAATTTTAATTCACTTGTACATTTGACATTTTCCAACATGTCTTGTGCCAACTGCTGCCACATCTATAAAGTATATTACTGTCACTGATACCAATCACCAACCATGATACCTATAAGTTAAGTACCAACAGCAACTCGCCCATCCATCTGGCACAACTCTCTGCTGCAGTTACACAATCCGACTTCTGCTCCCTATACAAATAGCAGCATCTCCAGGGCACAGTGACCCATTATGTAAGTTCTCAGATCCTTGGCCTGTCTTAAATCATCAACACCCACCACTGCACCATTAAACTCTTTCCTAGTCAGAATAAGCCTGCTAATATCAATGTGAAGGTCGATGTTACAGATATATGAATCATCACAATTCAAAGATGTAAAAGGTCATCTAGATAAGTTCTTGTTAAGCCCCCTCCCCAATCTCCCAGCACAAAATGGTTGATGGTCGTATCAGTCAATTACAGAAAATGCTGATCAAGGACGCACCATCCCCCCCCCTCATTTGAAATGTATAAATAAACAAACAAATGAAAATAGCAATGATAATGATGATGATATTTAAAATCCCAATCTTTTTAATGTGAGAGTAAAGGATTTATTTGCTATCAACCTTTACAAGCACAGATAACAGCACTGCATGAACTACCTTACCTGAAGAATTTGAGAATTATCATTTGCACATGCAGACCTGAATATCTGAAGACACACAACAAGTAGATTTCACCTACAGAACTCTCCTGTGAGTAAGTAAGTAAGTAAGTAAGTTACTTACTTACTTACTTACTTACTACGTGCCCCAGTCAGGGAGGGATGAACACACTGGCAACAACAAACAGTTGTTAACTCTTTCAATGCGACTGCAACTCCAGTCATACTATAATGACAGGCCTTGGTCAGTGGTTCTGGCACTGCCTGGCAAGTCATGCTGCAGCTGCCCTTGCGGCAGCTGCAGCACAACTTTCCAGGCAGTGCCAGAACCACTGACTTAAGACTATAGGCAGGTTGGTACTTGAAAAAAAAGCTCTTTTCATGAAAAATTTAAAGATGTAATTGTTGTCTTAAATCTAGGTAAATATGCAGAAAAATCAGGGACTGGTGTGGAATGAGTTAAAAAGAACTGCTCTCAATTGTGATGAGGATGCAAGATTCATGTTCCATGTAAACAGACCTTTTATTCAACTACCAACATGCCTATAGTTCCAGCGAATTTAATTGTCTGGGTCAACAGCTATCTTGGGCATGCTGAGGAAAGCTGTTGACTCAGTCAAAACCTTGGCACTGCAAGAGCTAGAAAACCAATCATCAAGTTAACCTTCCTCACACTCCTCCTAACCACCCAAATGCTGGGTTATCTGGCAACTGAAAGGACCTACCTTAATCTGACACAAATCCAAGATTACCTAGCATGATCCACAAGACCAGTGCAACCACTCCACCAACTGCCATGACCTTGACTGCCGGGTCACCTTGCCCTTGTACTGTTACAATTGTCCCACAGCCAACTCAACAGCAAGTATCAATCTGTGTGTTACAGCCACCAAACACTAAACCAGGCCCCTGTGCCTGAAATCTATTTTCTGTCAGCCTGCCATGCTAAAATAAATGAACCCTCACGTTTTTTTATGCCCAATGTATTTTTCTTATTTCTTGACAGGAGGCGTCCATATACTAACTTGCTGAGGACCTGGGACAGTTACTCACAGCTAAAGATAAAATGCAGCGGGAGCCAAAATTTAGTACTCAGTTACCGTGAACTACAACCATGGTTAGTGAGGGAGCACGTGTTGCTGCAGATCACAGCAAGATGTGCCTGCTTACTTCTCCGTGTATGGACTATGAACAAGTGCCACTGAAAAATGGACTTCATCTAGAATTTCCACATTTTTTTTATACCTCGAGGACAATGTGCTATGTAAAGTGTCATTTGCATCATGCACTGCTACCCTGGGACCATGTACTACAGCACCATCTGTGTCATGTACAGCTAAATTTATAACAATGTTCTACAGTAGCACCCTGCGCCAATAGGGGTGATCCGAGTTGGTTTAATTTCTTGACACACAGGCTTTTGTTCCCATGATGCATGATTGTGACACCTAGCAACCCATGCCATTTGAGGTCAGGTGGGTCAGCAAAGCCCATTACATTACAGTGAACCTAAAAGTTTCACCTTGCATATGAGGACAATTTTTGGAATTATCATCTTCTAATCTACCTGAAGTACATATTATTATCTTTAAAACACACACGGGTGTGATAAAATGAAAGTTTCATGGTTATTTGGCAACATAGAGAGGGGTAAAATTTATATCTGCTAATTCCCCATGTCAATAGATGGAGAAAAAGTGAGGGTCATGGAAAGTGACCCCAAGATGTGGGTGGTCAACCATGAATAGGATGGGCAGCACCACCTTCAGGCAAAGTTAGAACTAACCCAAATATACACTATTACATATGTGTAGTGTCAACCACACTATTGCCTCCAAAGCAGACCCAAGCTGCGTATTTTGTCTGCTCCGCTGGGCAAGTGTAGTAGCACGGAACTTGGTCTGCTGTGCGTGCAAAACACACCAATAGTTTTCTGTAATTACATGTAGTCTTAAAATAAAATTCACACTTGTAAAGCAGAAGAAACAGGTGGCATTTGACTGATAGTTGTACGAACAGTTCCAGGGTAATAACGACAGTCGTGCATATACCTTTCACTTCACCCATTCCTGGTCAGAGTATGACCAAGCCAACAGCTTTCCTTGGTGTGGGTTGGGTACTGTGTCAAGGAAAGCTACTGACCTAGAACATGTCAGCAT
The DNA here is from genome assembly GCA_964020975.1 of Hermodice carunculata. Lineage (NCBI taxonomy): Eukaryota > Metazoa > Annelida > Polychaeta > Eunicida > Amphinomidae > Hermodice > Hermodice carunculata. Next base: position 60,822,376 of record OZ026620.1, read on the forward strand.
GAATGCTCTTACATACAAATCTCTGCAAAAATATTTTCTAGTAAGCAGATATCTACGTAAATATGTCAAAGCAGATGGCAATATACATCCGGGTGCTTTTCGGTGATTCGAGTGCCAAAGGGTTAATGTAAGAGAAAGGTACAGGAAATGAAAAAGGAGACGGAGGGTTTGACGATTCTGCTACAGCTGCTGCTTACATCAATTAGACATCAACTTAATGGAGCTGATGCAAACACTAACAGTCTCATTTTCATCAGAAAGTTGATTGAATTGGCGATTTCCTGACAAAAGGCCAATATCCACTGTAACTGGACTACAATGTTAATTAGAAATAAATGTAGCCGGCATGTGCTAAGAAGTACCAAGGAGGCTAGATCTAGCCTCCTTGGAAGTACAGTGTAATTAGTTAAGCACAGGTTAACTAGTGTGGAACACATCACGCCTGTCAAATATTCTACCTAAGCATCATTATTCTACATGAATGGAGTTGTTCCACGGTGATGAAATGACTGTAAAATTTATTGGATATTATCACGGATGTCTATAAAGACAACTGATTTAGCCTGAAAAAAAGACTTGCTTCAAAAGAAAACCTGTCCGTGTGCCTTCAAAGCTTAATTGGAGGCTACTGTAGGACAAACCTAAGAATTTAACGAATAAAGGACACGTCTACCTCATGCCTGAGAAACACACTAGCGACAACAGACTGTAAAGAACACAGACATAAATACTGAATTCTGCGGGACAACAATATTGCTACTAGGACTCTTGGCCTGTGGACAATAATGCTAAGTGGGAACAAGACATTGACATCACTAATAAATTGTATCAATTTCTACAAGGACTGTCACCATTCATTGTAACTTAACCCTTTGTCTGCAAATCACAACAAACGTCACGTTCAAATGTATCATAATGAATACTCATAAAAAAGATATTTCAGCCAAGTACCACTACCTGTCACCCAAGAGATAATGGTTGGTCTGGGTTAACAGGTTTTCTAAGCACACTTTGGGTGCACTACAACCTAGCAGTAAGAGAGCTGGTTACCTTCATTCCACACAAAACCTAGCAGGAATGCAAGACTGAATTTAGATGTTACTGCAAGCCTGCATGTGTGCCCCTGGACTTCACAAAAACACATGCTCTACATATATTTATTTATGTGTTTACAAAACAAAAAAGTACACGTGGCATATACGCCGATTGGTCACACTATCCCATGTATAGATTTCAGGTCTTACTGTTTATCTGGGACACACTTATCAGCCATTTCATTATGCATCACATATGGAAATACTGATGATGACACAAGCAGCCTTTTCCCCTTCAGTACTCTGTATACAGTCCACCAATCATATACCTCTATATGCACCTCATGCCTCGCCATGCTTGTAGTCCACTGTACCTGTATCTATCGTGACAGCACTTTTGTGTTGTGTCGGCTCTCCATCTGAACCTATGCCATGTAAAATTGGGGTAGGTTCAATCAGGTCAAACATTCACCCTTGAACCCTGATTCCAATTTTTTTCAACAGGTCCACTGATAAGTCTTTGTCCTGTGATACATGCATGTTTACTAGTATGGGTGAGGTGATAAGTCCACACTTGTGGTATATGTGACATACTCATCATTTAATCACAGCTCAGCTAGACTGGCTAATCACAAGAAATCAGCACCTTTCCTTATCAAAGGCCCCCACTCGTCAAAATTCAAAGCATCTCCAACTGAGGCCAGATGAACTTGGGACATGCTTCAACAGAGGGTGTATTCCTGGTACAAGCATCAACGAACACTTCCATCAAACAAGTCTGAAACAGGGCTCACCAATTCTTTTCTTGTCCACAAGGCAACTGCCCCTGACATTTCGCTTGCCCCTCAAATTACTTGTTCACCCATTGAAATCCTAGTTGTCAAAGCAGACATTTTGGTCTCCCCCAGGAAAAGTGCATTGATTTCTTTCCTTTTTTAGCCCTGACTTGGATTTTACTTGTACCAGGCAATAGGACATGCAAATAGGTGAGCCCTGCTGAAATGTGACACATTCTTGCACATGTGCAAGTCCACAGATATACCGTCTTATCCTTTCACCTCTTTCCGCTTTCAACCAGCAAAAAATGGCTGGTCAGTGGTCTCTGCAGCTTAAAATAGAAGGGAGATTTACCCTGCCCTTTTCTTCTCCTCCCTGCCCTTTTTCTTTGCTCCCTGCCTTTTTGTTTTGCTCCCTGACCCGTTTCTGTGATATACATCATGATTTCATGGTTTATTATATATTTTTTCAATTTTGACAAGCAAAATCTTCAGTACTTAAGCTAAATTCCAATAAGATATATCAAAATCAGTATTTTCACCATAGTTTAGATCCAGTCATCAACCATTTTTTTCAGTTTTATGTGAAACATAAGTTATTTTATCTAGAACCTTATTCTTGAAGTGGCCTTTATGGTCCCTACCCATGTTGACAAGTCGCCCTTTTCAGATCAAACTGCCCTGCCCTTCTGAAAACTCGCAGAGACCACTGCTGGTGGTCAAATGTCTAACTGTTTTGACTAATTTAAACAGTAATGAAAATCAGTTTCAATTAAATTCGTTAATAAGACGTATCATAATAGCATGCACCAGGTCAACAGCTTTCACTGGCTTGCTTTGGGCACTTAGTAGCCCTGCCAAGGAAAGCCATTGACTTATTCTTAATTTGAAGGAAAAGTGTTAACTCATTCCATACTATGGTCACAGGCCTTGGTCAGTGGTTCTGGCACTGCCTGGCAAGTCATGCTACAGCTGCCCTTGCAGCAGCTGCAGCATGACTTCCCAGGCAATGCCAGAACCACTGACTTAAGACGATAGGCAAGTTGGTACTTGAATGAAAGCTCTCTTCATGAAAAATTCAAATATACAATTGTTATCTTAAATCTGGGTAAACATACGTAAATATCAGGGACTGGTATGGAATGAGTTAAACCAGGGTGCAAAATTCCTATGATCCTATATTCCTGGACACGTGAAATGCTTTTGAGGACATGTGACTTTCAAATTCTACTTGTCCTGTGGACAAGGCTTTTTTATTACAAAATCCACAATCTGTTAAATTTCAAGTTTTGTTGGCATAATAGACACATAAACTCACTGCATGACAAAATGATTTCCATTAAAACATGTTTTTTAAAACCAAAAGTTTGGAACACTTCATCAGCACCACTGATGTATTATGAGGAAGGGCAGGTAAAAATTCTGTGTCACTTGTCCTACAGACAAGTAATTTAAAAACAATTTTCTTGTCCTGTAAACAGCCCTTAGCACCACGGAAATTTAACTGAAGCCACTCTACATTATTATAGACATATACTCCATCAGCTCTTAAGGTAAATTACAGTGAAACTGAGAATGTTAGGCAAAATTACTGAATTTCAGGAATTGGCGGAGGATGGTGTTCGAGTGTGGACACACTCAGAAGCGATAACATGGTATACACTGATACACCTGTACACAACTGTGTCAGTCTGTCAAAAGACCAACCTGTGCCTACGTGGCCATGTCAGGTTATATGGCTTCCCTCACAAAACATTTCAAATGTTGCCACTCATCCCTAACAAAAGTGGTTACATCGATACACAAATTAAGACATCTGAACATTTTTATAGCCACTTCTTGGCCACTGCAAATACTGGAATGCAGGTAAGAGATCCTCCACGATAGTAATTATTATTTTTTCTTTGTATCTTACATGAAGTCCCATTTACCATTAATTATATGACTGTCAGAGTGCTATTTCAATAAGACCATCTGCTACAATTGTTTATATTGGCTTGCTCTTAACATGTTATTCCAAGGCCTTGTAACCCAGGCAGATATGCGTATTTAATTACAGCAAAACTGCACTTTTCACTTTTTGCCCCATAAAGAAGTATATACAGCGTACATGTGTTCCAATAACTACCAGATGTAATTTAAAGTGTACACTTTCCTCTTAAGTCACTTTTGCAACAGCACACAGCAAATCTGACCAGCTTTACAGCCAAATAGCTTCAGGTTTCTGTACCAGTAGAGGGAATGAGCCCTATTCTCTGGGTAAAGTCATTGTTCAGTCTGCACATACAACAATTTTGAGCTTTACACAGATCTATTTATTCTTAAAGTCTTGGCTTGTACTAGGGATATGATTTTCTCAGCCAAGTTAACTAAAATCTCTTAAATTTCCAGTCAAACTCAAATTTCATCAGCCAAAGTCAGCTCATATCTTCAAACTTTTTTGATCTAATGGGCAGCAGTTCAGTGACAAAACAGTAGAGCTGATTTTGAAGCTACAGACTAACAAAATATCTAGCCAATTTGGGCAAAGTGTTGTAAATTCTTTGAGCCCAATTCCACAATCATGAGCCAATAGCTAATTGGCTAATGACTCGCACCACCCAAGAAAGTGGCAGTCAAACAAGTGGTGAGCAGTCTTCATGTCATGCACTGTAATATGAAATGATGTGCGTCTCTTTTGATACAAACAGTAAGCACTGTAAACCATCATCACTACCGAATACATGTAGTACCTCTTGTCATCTAAAGAATCCACACAAAAGTGTCTGCTTAAAAAACTGCTCAATACACAGCATCCCCAGTCGTTCCTTGTAAGAATCTCCTAAAATTATTATCAGTTAGTTCACACCAAATAAAACTTTAATTTACAACTGACATGGTTTAAATGGTGAATAATGTTCCATTATCAACAAAGGAACATCATATTTCACATAATTCCATAATACATCAGCTTGGGATGTTTGTATCAAAAATACAAACATACTGCCGCCAGTTGGCAGATTGACTTGTTCAGGGATTTATGGCACCGAAACAGGTCTTGTGTAGGTTCCCTGCTGATGACCCAATTTTATATAAAGGCTAATAAAGCCTAAAACTTTCTTCCAAGGTTTTAATTTTATGAACATGATTTGTTCCTTATAAAAATATATTGTTATAATACAAGTAGTGATAGAACTGTACTGGTTTTCAATGAGTGCTATGGAATAGGACTTTACTCTTTGTTTATCCGACTTGACTGGGTTCAAACGGTACTTTGGATTACAGATTTGGGTTTTTTAAGTTTCTGTTTGCATATGTTTTATTTTAATATTTATATATATTAACATGCATATATTTTATTTTAATTTGTGACATGATTCCATGGCTTAACTATAAACTATGGCAAAGAATTCAAAGAATTTCAGATCTAGAGCATTAAAACACCGTATTACAGAAGACAGCATTGTTGCACACACAGTTAGTTCATTCATGTACATATGTAATACTCTGCAGATTTCCAATGGTCACCCTTATCATGCCAGAATAAATGCATTGTGAAATAACATTTCAAATCATACGTGCAACAATCAGGTCTGCAATTTGCAATTTCCTGTAATATTATACGTATGCACAATGTAATATCGAGCCAAACAAATCCAGGCAACAAGGAACAAACAAAAGGTGCTTGTAGTCACATTAACCCACTCCCCATTAACCTAGCCAAAACCAGCTGGGGATCAAACTTTGTCCGCCATGCATTTGACTAATTTCAACAGTAAAGAAAAACAATTTTAATGAGAATTAAAGATGAGACCTATCAAGAAAACATGACCCAGGTCAACAGCTTTCCATGGCATGGGCAAGGTGCTCAGCAACCAGCCCACATCATGGAAAGCTGCTGACTTAATTCAAGGGCAAAAGCTTAATTTGACATAGATTAATATAATATATATATATATTCTCACAAATGTACAATGGCTTATAAAACATATGCTATCTACTCATGTAATTTGACATGCAGCTATAGCGTACCTTGCACATTTCTTGTATAATTAAATGTAATTAAATTCACGATGCGTGTAAGTGGCAGCTGAGGTTAATAAAGAAATAAGTACTGATGGGAAATTATACACACAAGCAGGTAAAGGAATACAAAGTGTAAAACACTGTTAAAAAGATGAAAAAGAACAAATAAGAAACTGATCCAGTCTGCATCAAAGACATCCGATATGAGATACACCAGTAACTAGCTCTTCTGGTTCCTCTGCCATAGTTTTCACCAGCAGTGGAATGACAAGGTCTCTTTCAGCACTTTTGACACGATGGGATTTCACTGAATTTCACAAACATCTATCAAACATTAAGGATGCTGGAGTACTCACAAGATTTTCATATTTTGACCTATACATTACATAATACTGTAGGTGGCGCCACCAATATTGGACTTGACCTAAACTTTTAATTGTTAAGTTCTAAAAGTTACATGGGGCTATCTTGAAAACTGTAGACTGTATCATGCTCACAAGCAAAAGTTTACAGACAGACGGAATGATAGACAGAAGGACAGACATGAATGATCACATGAGCTCTGCAACCTTTGGTCAACAGAGCTAAAAATTGGTCAGGAAAAATCCAACACTTCACAGACTCTTCTTTGTTAAGTTTACCTCAGACAGAGCCTTTCACGCTGTGGTTACCCATAAAAAACAATGGCAATCACACAATGCTTTGATGAAGTGCATCTACAAAGCTATGTTTTGGAATAAAATCAAAATTTATTACACAACAGACCCTGGGAACATGTACAGTGAAACCTGTTTTGAGAGACCAGTGTTGAAAGACCACCTGCCTTTTCAGACCATGTTTACTATGTTCCTTTTGCTATCTTCCCCATGTTATTATACCTCCATTGAGAGACCACCTGCCTTATGGGACCACTTTTTGGCCTGCTCTAGGGGTGGTCTCTCAAAACAGGTTTCACTGTAGTTGTATGTGATACATAAATGATTGGACTGCCAGGTCATTTTATCACTTAACCCTCTATAGTTGTCTAATGTGACCAAATGTACTTTACACTGAGCAATTCAATTCAACCCTGTGACTATGCTATTGTTCACGGTTTTACACAGGACTTAAAGAAAGGTGGAAGCCTAAGGAGGATGACACAGATGTGATTCTTATTTTTTAGGTCAAGTTTATAACATGTATTACACAAACATCACATATTTTCATGTAAAAGACAAAAGGTAGTGAAGCAAAGGTGAACGGTTGATTATCTACACAGTAAGTGATGCAAAATTACTGTAGTTTTGCATTTAATACTTACTCATTTGTGTAAAATTGATTCACACACATACCACCATGTTGCAAATAAAGTGGAGAAGATGATTGTTGCATGGCATAAAGCGACATGCCTTATATTGAAGTTGCCATACAGGACGTACAGTTCCTTACTGCCCTGTAAAGTACCTCCTTTTGAACTTCAAATGCACACCCAGTTCTTCAAGGTCATTTAAAAATTGGTACGAGTAATAACCCATTGGTCACTTCATGCTGTAAATTAATCCCTTAACGTTCACGATCGGATGTCGGCAGATCATTTAATTATTTATTGAAAAAATAGAGTCTTGAAAGATCACAGGTAGTAGAGGCTGAGTTTCCTCATACTCTTTATAAATCTGAGGTAGCCGAAGGCCCTATAGCATCAATGAAGAGAGCCAGGTCATAGGTGATTCAAGAGTTATGTGACATCTGTGACGGGAAGCTAGACTCACCCTTGCATTCTACAGAAGTAGTAGAACTGCTTGATCACTTGTGCCTTTCATGATGCTGTGTTGTTGTTTTGAACTGTTTGATACATGGACTGTTTTGTTTTGTTTGATTGCATTCTCACATTGTGACTTTTTACTTCTAACCCAAATGTTGAATTCCCGTTTCAATTTGTCATGTGTGCTGAAAATACAACATGTGTACTACGAGTAAGATATATATATACATATATATATTGTGCATAATGGAAAATCATGCCTCATCGCATATACCCTTTCTGGTGCTTAGGTGGATTAGCACGTCTTAATAAACACAGACACCTGACTTGACTTTTGGCAGATGTTTACAGTGATCAATTATTAAACAATTTTAGGCTTAATTTTCTCACAAAAATAAAAAAGGTTATGACAAAGCTACTTGGTATGATGAAAGATGAAAAATGACAAAAAGTCAATTTTGATGGGATGTGATTTTCACAGCCCATTGACCTATGGCTCTTATACCTTAAAATGCTGTCTGCTGTATCTTCTCCAGCTTTCCACTTTGTTATACCATGTAAAATCAAGGCATGCCAAATCGTTTCAAAAGTTTCTGTCCACTGGGCAGGTTGGGTTCAAATGTCACTTGCCATTCTCTCCAACTAACTTGTCCATTCACTCAAACAACAGTTCTAAGTTCTTTGAATATGTACTGGTCGATTGCTATCTTACTGCTTCCCAACCATAGTACATGCAAATTGACAAGACCTGTAACTTATACTGGCACTTATGTTGCTGTGACCAGGGAGCTGCCATCAAATGGCAGCTCCCTACTGTGACTATCACAGTGAGATGGTGATATGTAATTGCCTTGCATGGTCTAGTGAACATTTTAGGGGTATCAAACAGTGAAATCATGCCTGTCTTGATAGCTCAGCAGTAATGTGTACCCAAGGGTGTGCAGTACAATATGGTAGTTGATGAAGTGTGGCTTTAATCCCGGAAGTGATGTAAGAGGTTCCAGTATGCTGACACAGATGATACTTTTGCCCCAGTACAAGGTGCAGAAAATAAGACAAAATAGAAATAAAAGCTACCACAAAGTATAGAAAATAAAGAGCTTCCAGCAGACAAGTATGGCAAATAAAAGTGGCGAGGATGCCAAAATGGAAAACCTCTTTACCCCCTTCAACAGGCCTCATGCCAAAGTGGCCAGGTCTGAACCTGAGGGAAAAAGCTATGGGAGTAGAAGCTGGGGTTGTAGTGGCATAGCAGATCAAACTATACCACTAAAAAATCTCAAATATGTATCAAGCTCTTTCAGCAAATAGCTTGCTCTGCCGCTGGGTCAACAAAATTTAACGTTGGGTATAAACAGTCCTGTATCATGCACATGCCCCCCACCCACACTCACCCCCCCCCCCCCAAAGAAGGCCATACACAAGCAATGCCTAAGTTCCACTGGTGCACAGTGCCCTTTGCCAAGGTAATGCATATGGCAATTTTGTATCAAAGGTTCAGCCATCACACACGACACGTTATTGCGCCCTCTATCTGCCACGCGTGGACCGTAACGCGCGTAACCGTGCATCAAAAATGACAAAATCATACGAAAAAACAAACTCCAGTAGTAGTACGTATCGAAAATGAAAGCAAACCAAAACACAGACTGTCAATCCAATGCCCTACAGAAATGATCCATACCAACTTTGCTTTCAGTCCCTTCTGTGAGAGTCCCCTTCGCAAGAGTTCTTCCCGAAGTCTGGCAACAGTGAAGGCAGAATAGTCCACAAGCACGTTACACCTCCGCGAAACCTCCAAGTGGCAATCAGGCCTACCAGCATGTACAGGGGGTCTAGCGAAACCATCACCTCTCCCACCACCCGGCTTCCAGGAGTGTTGCCCTGAACGGGGCATTTTGGGGGGACTACAGTCACAATACTAACCTTCCAGATGAACTGCACAACATAAACAAGCTTTGAGTATTTCTGATTCGCTGTCAATAGTGGTCGATAATGTATGATATTATTGAATGGGTCACCGACACGTCACACGCGAACGTTCCTGTTTGTGATTACCAAGATGGCGCGTGCGAAATACGGACCCACAGCGCGACGGAAAGATAATCAGTATCATGAATGCGGCACAAATGTCAGACAACTCGTGCGTCGCAGGTGGCGGCACATACCGGTGGTATTTGTGTTTGGCTGGCCCATTCACCAAGTACACAAAGTGCCAGGGTATTTTTCGAGAAACTTCGAAAGCGCTTATATCATGGGTTCTGGGAAAGGGATATTTTAATTACTGCGAAATTAATTACCTGTCAACGAAGTTGAAAAATTGAAAATAGCCCTTTTGTTTCTTATGATTTGGGAAATGACCCTTTTTATTTTTCTATAGTTTTTGAAAATAAATTCTTGGAACCTAGGAAAGCAACATTTATAATTCCTGAGAAATATACATTTCGTAGTTTTTGCTCTTGTAAGCTCTCGAAGGGTCAAAATGCTATGCTCATATTCAATGCACCAGTTAGTTATAGGCCCAGTCATAAAACATAAAGCTGCGCTCAATTCAATTCTTGTCTACTTGCCAAAACAAGTTACATTTATATATAGATGTTACACGCTGTTCTAATAACAAAATGAATAATTTTACAATGTCATAAAGGTAATATATATGTAAATAAATTAACTGAGGAAGAAACTCTTACAGGCTCATTACTCCTCACTGCACTGACAAGACTTAACAGGCAAGATATTATAACCTATTGAGCAAGTTTCGCAAAACGTTAATGATAATTTACACGATTAAATATACTGATACAGTAATACAAATACCCAATGACAACTTTTCATAAGAACTTTTGAATAATATTAACGACTGCTTACTTAGAATATCAATGGGGTTGTTATTCCAGATTGGGGGGGGGCTGGTTTTTTTTTTTTTTTTAAATAGCACAATGTCCACACGAAATTTTGCAAAATGTAAATTTTTGTCTAGCTTGGTGTAATGCTCATTGATTTCTGAGGTTTGAGTAAAAATTGTTGGGGAAAAAAAGAAAGGTGTTACTTTCTTTTGTATTTTATACGTGTAAACTCCAAGGCGGTACTTAGCCTATTGGACATCGGTTTCAAATCCTTTAAAAATGGTTCAGCTTGTGCATAAAATTGAGCGAAACTAATCATGCAGGCGTACAACTTACCTGGGTATGTAGGTGCCCGTGGGAATTACAGTTAGTGAAAATGGGCATATACAAAGGGGTAATGGTCCTGCCAACGCTGTGTCTCAGTATCTTCAGAAATACCAATTACTTCGCTCATTTTGTTACGAATAGAAGTATGATAAGATATATGGAATTTTGAGTTTAATCTATCATCTATCCAGAACAAAGAATTTTCTTTGTGTTGTTCCAAATATAGGAGTATTGTTGATGGTTACAATGACATTTCCGTTATCACTCATTCAAGATGTAAATCCATCCAACCTTACAATAAGCTCAATTGATATCAATATATTATTTTGTAAAATAACAGAGATACCAGCTGTCCCTAATCATCAGGGACAATCCCTGGAAGTAGCTGAAAATTTGAGCCAATTTACGGTGTATGTCCCTCATCACAATTGAGTATTTGCAGCGATATTCTTTGTTATTTATTTTGTGTCCCTGATGGTCTTGACTATTTGCGCCTGAAATGACGCTGTGAATGTTGGCATCCCTAAAATAAATGTTTCAGATGCGAACAATGCCAATACGTACATTATGCATAGTAAAACGTTGATTTGCACTTAATATTTATATAATCTCTTCTAACAACACGAACTATTTTCCGGAAAAATAATGTTATCTTCTGATTTTTTCACGGTAAGCAAGGAGGCAATATGCCTCCTTGATTAACGTTTATTCAAATTTATTGCTGTTTCTTTTCATTCAATTAGGTATCGCAATTCAGCTTGTTCAAATGTTTCTTACTTATCATATTTAATAACACGGAGGACAATCCAGCAAAATGACATGTGACCGGGGATCTCTGGCGTGTCCACACATATTCCACCCTATCAAGAGCTGACGACAGCGTCTCAGTCTGCTATACTTATCTTGCTTTTTTTTTTAATGTGGACTCTCTCTCTCTCTCTCTCTCTCTCTCTCTCTCTCTCTCTCTCTCTCTCTCTCTCTCTCTCTCTCTCTCTCTCTCTCTCTCTCTCTCTCTCTCTCTCTCTCTCTCTCTCTCTCTCTCTCTCTCTCTCTCTCACACACACACGGTGTGTGTGTGTTTTCGCGTCCGCAATGTATATTTGTCTGTTGAAAATAAAAATGCAAAACAAAGCAAATAGAAGAAAAAAAACACATAGAAGTGTACAGATCACCGTCTTCCTTCGCTTAGCATGAAGAAAAACAGACACCTAGAGACCTTGGCGGTGCATACCTGCTTTGGAGATGGGAGGGACTGACGCCGCCAAAGACCGCCAAACTTGAAATGTTGTCGAGTGGTGGCACTTGTGACAGAGTGTTGCCTCGAAGTTCATGTACCACCACAAGCTGTTTATTTGTAATAGTTTCAGACCACCCATATATAGCTCCTTGTTTTTACGATCCCAATGCTGTGTGATCTATATGACAAAACTATATGCCTATTCTTTTGCCCTACTAGTAAATAATTTTCAAGTTTCCGAATCCTCTCCATCGGTCTATGTAAATAACTCTGTAATGCAAAACATTCATATATATATATATATATATATATATATATATATATATATATATATATATATATATATATATATATATATATATATATATATATGTATGTATGTATGTATGTATGTATGTATGTATGTATGTGTGTGTGTGTGTGTGTGTGTGTGTATTTTAAGGAACTTGGAACTGAAATAATTTAAATATACAACGAAAACACTGAAGGGAATAATGTTCCAAATTGCCAACAAACATTAACCATGTGACGGTTGTGCCAAATGGTAAACGTGTTAGACGGGTGGTCACATATTGACAGACACATACTTTTGAAACTTCTTTGTGTCTCTTTAACCTGTAACTCTGCTTTTCAGTCTGTCATATACTTATTTAATCCCCGCATAAATATTTGACATATCTTTCATGAATAAAATGTTACTGGAAGGGAGCCGCGACTTAGAAAATTAATCCAACGAAGGGTTATTCATTAGTATCCAGGGCATTTGATTGTAGCTCCAGATGATTTGAAGTCAGACTCCTGAGAATACGGTAACAATACGTCTCGAATCAATAATCCGGACGAAGCGTGTGCGCTATCATACAGAAGGTTATCCATCGGCCCGGTATTCATGACTCAAACTTTTGCTGTGTACGGACGCTCGGACCTTGTACTCATGTTATCCTCCCTGTGCATACCCCCGGGGTTACTAATTTGAATGCTTAATACATGTGGAAATTGTATAGTATTATGATTTGAGATACTTATTACTTGGACCTATTTCTGTCCTGTGTGTCTTGTTTTTTATTGTATGTCTGGAAAGCATCCAGATTATAGTTGTATTGTTATAAGGCAATCCAGGTTATATAAATATATACTGAACCAAACAAATAACGCAACCCTTAAACTTTTTAACTTAAATATTTATTGTTACTTTCATATCACAGAAACAAATTAGATCCATATTCTGCAGTCTTTTTGGCATAACATGTGAAAAACAAAAACTTGAAACTGTCAACGAGGGCGCGACCAGCTGGCAATAAACAGGACAACATTGATTCGTAAAGTTCACAAATTGGCATGTCCACTAATACTGTGTGTGACCACCATCAGCATCTGTAAATGCTATGCAACGTCGGCGCATGGATGACACTAGCCACTGCACCATCTGCCGGGGCACACGATCCCACTCTTCTGGAAGAGCCTGGTAAAGCTGCTGGCGGTTGGCGGGCGCTGGATCCCGTCTCCGAACACGCTGGTCAAGGTAGTCCCAAAGATGCTCAATGGGATTGATATCAAGTGAGAAGGCTGGCCATGACAAAACGTTAATTCCTTCTCCTTGCAGAGAATCCATCGTCAGTCTAGCAGCATGGGGCCGAGCATTGTCCTGTTGAAGCAAGTGGAGTTGGTGGTGTCTAATGAAAGGGACAGCAACAGGCTGAAGGATCTCATCCCTGTAACGGGCAGCGTTAAGATTGCCTTCAATGAAGATTAGCTGGGTTTTGGCTGTGAATGAAATTCCACCCCACACCATCACTGATGCACCTCCAAATCGATCTGTTTCCAACACACAGGCATCTGAGTAGCGTTCTCCCCTTCGTCGCCAAACACGTGTCCTACCATCTGCATGATACAGGGTGAAGCGGGATTCATCGGTGAATAGCACATCCCTTCCACTGTTGATGGGTCCAGCGAGTATGGGCAGTATATTGTCATCGGGCTTGCCTTCTTGCCTGTGTCAAAATTTGACCCCTGTAAGGACGCTGGCGTGTAGATGGTGTTCTTGTAGTCTATTACGGACTGTCTTGGCAGATATTCTGTTATTGGTTCTGCCAGGTGTCTGTCGTGCAGTTCTAGTGGCTGGTCGAGTTCTGTTCCGCAGATGTGACACCCTGATGTGTCTGTCTTGTGCAGGTGTGGTTTCTCTTGGTCTCCCAGGACGCTGTCTATCAGCTGTGGCCCCAGTCTCCTGGAATCTTGTAGCAAGTCTGGATATAGTGGATTTGTGGACTTGCAGTCTTCTTGCCACCTCTGCTGCAGATAAACCAGCCTGTAGCATGCCAATTCCTCTCTCCCGATCTACTGTTGATAATCGACCCATAGTTCTTGGAATACTGTGCCAAATGAATCCCATGCTGCCCTTTTATTGTCCGTGAGGGGCTACACCCAACCAGTAAAGGTGCGAATGTTTTTGTCATGTGGGTAACACTGAATCCTGCAGTTGTCCTTGATTCAGCACAACCACCAAACTTTGAAAGCCTCATATTCTCGCACACATTTACGCTTGGGCTGATTTCAATGTGGCCTTTTCCTGTCCCAGAATCAAAGACTTGGCAACCTTAATTTCAGGTGTCAGAGACTTGCGTAAAATAGCCTGCTGTAGTCACTCTTGATTCATGACAATGACCCCATGGCAAGGTCAGGGTACTCGAACTTGAGGTCACACTACTTGGTGCATTATTTTAGACTGATTTAACAACGGTTCGTATATTTCTGAACTTTAAATACAGTTCCAATGTGAAAATAAACCCAAATGAAAAAGTTGCGTTATTTGTTTGGTTCAGTATACTTACAATACAATAAAAATATAATGGTCTACTAAAAATCACATTCTGTGTTGATCGCTTTTTACATATTTTTCATTTTTCTATCTTTTAAATTTCATTTCCTTATTTAAAAAAATATTTTGGATGTCTTTTTGTGTGTTTTATTCTGGTGCCACGATAGAAGCATCATGTCCACCAATTTTACGTTAATGTATTACCCATTCTTTTGTCTCAGCAACAATCCCTGGTTGCATCATTAATATTTTTTCACAAGAATTAACATTCAATCAAGCGTAAATGTCACAGCATGCGCGGCTCTCGTGTGATATTGTCAGTCCAGGGAGCTGCTGTTCAAGCCCACAACACGACAACTTTACCCCAACAGTCTCCAATAGTCTGAACTACCAAAAGAAATTATGGGCGCTTTTTCAAAAGACGATTGTTCCTTAATGTTAGAAAATGACGTTCTGCAGAAGTACTATAGATATGGATTACGCGTCGCGCAGCATTAAGTAATTGTTGAAGCGTAAAGGTGTACAATCTGTTTACAAATAGCTCGTTGCACACTAGTTCAAAGCAAGGAGGCTATACAAATTTGTTCAAAGTTTGGGAAACGAGCTGAGAGGCTCTGCAGGCAGCAAACACGGACATCAGACGCTGAACTGGACTCGGTCTCAGATATTTTGACCATGCAGGTGTGAAGTGCAGGGCGGACTCGAGAGCAAGCATGGAGGAACTGCAGAAACACCAACAAGTCCTTGAAAACAACAGGAATATTCTGATCCATAACATGATTCTAACGGAGGAATTCAAGATGCACCTAAAGGAACAACATATTCTGACAGATGCTATGCTTGAAGATTTAACGGTAATTATATTTTTTGTGTGCTTTTTCGAAAACATGCTTTTTTCTTCACGCACGTTGTACTTAGTGCGTAAACATACCTAAGTTAATTCTCATTTAAAAATGAACTTCAATGTTCGCTTGTTTTTCAGTTTCGTTTGAAATTTTATGGACCTAATCCA